>SJYA01000775.1:264686-291448 GCA_006410615.1 Neotragus moschatus
TGGAAAAGACTCTGATGCTGGGAGGGATTGGGGGCAGGAGGAGAAGGGGACGACAGAGGATGAGATGGCTGGATGGCATCATGGACTTGATGGACGTGAGTCTGAGTGAACTCTGGGAGTTAGTGATGGACAGGGAGGCCTGGCGTGCTGTGACTCATGGGGTCGCAAAGAGTTGGACACGACTGAGCGACTGAACTGAACTGAACTGAATACTACCCATCTGCAGTAGTAGTATTTAATACACATACGTTAAAAAAAAAATACAAAAGCATCCAGACTAAAACAAAACAAAACATTATCTTGACAACATAATTGTCGACAGGTGATGGGAGATATAAGTAGGTGAAAAGGAGAGACTCCACAAACTGGGAGGATGGGGGATACAGTGGGGTGTACATGACCCCCTAATCCTGTACAGTTGCAGAAAACATAGCCTGGGAAGCGTTAGTCTCCCTACCATAAGTTACTCCAAATAAACATGTCATTAAAACAAAACTGGAGTGCTTACTNGGTGAAAAGGAGAGACTCCACAAACTGGGAGGATGGGGGATACAGTGGGGTGTACATGACCCCCTAATCCTGTACAGTTGCAGAAAACATAGCTTGGGAAGCGTTAGTCTCCCTACCATAAGTTACTCCAAATAAATATGTCATTAAAACAAAACTGGAGTGCTTACTGTGCAAACATAGCTTCAAGCCAAGTCTTACTAGTCCCTCTTCCAACCAAAGGCATCACTGAACTTAACCCTTTCCAGTCCCTGGCCTATCCCCACATTTTGTCCTCCCAACGTTTACTGTTTCACATCAAGAATATGGGGAAGACTGCAATCCTATTCCTGGGCATATATGTGGAGAAAAACATGATTCAAAAAGATACATGCACCCCAATGTTCATTGCAGCACTGTTTACAATAGCCAAGACATGGAAGCAACCTAATGTCCATCAGAAGAGGAACAGCTAAAGAAGATGTGGTATATATATACAATGGAATATTACTCAGCCATTAAAAGGAATAAAATAAAGCCATTGCCATTCGCAACAACATGGATGGACACAGAGTGTGTCATATTGAAGTCAGAGAAGGAGAAATACCATATGGCATCCCTTATATGTGGCGTCAATAAAGAAATGATAACAAATAAACTTACTTACAAAACAGACTCACAGACAGGAAACAAACTTACGGCTACTGGGGGAAAGAATGGGAGCTTGGGATGGTCATGTACACACTGCTACATTCAAAATGGATAAACAACAAGGACCTGCTATACAGCACATGGAACTCTGCTCAATGTTACATGCCAGCCGGGATGGGAAGAAGGCTTGGAGGAGAATGGATACATGTACATGTATGGCTGAGTCCCTTCGCTGTCACCTGAAACTACCACAATATTGTTAATCAACTATATCCAAATACGAAATAAAAAACACGAGGGGGGATATGGAGAAGAGAAAATAAGCAGGGAAAATAAGCAGAAGAAAAATGCTTTGTTCTGATACTTTGCTACCTTTTTTTTTCAAATAGTATTAGCTCCCAAATCATAATTTTTTTAAATTGTAGTAAGAATATTTAACATGAGATGTAATCTTTTAACAAATTAAGTGTATAATATGATACTGTAAACTATAGGTATGATGTTACACAGCACCTTCAGAACTTATTCATCTTGTATAGTTAATACTTTTACCTCCTGAGTAGCAATTCCCCGTTTCTCCCACTCCCCAGCCTTTGGCAACCACCATTCTACTCTCTGATTCTATGAGTTTAACTATTTTGATTCTTTGTTCTTCTGTGATTCACTAAGTTTCATGTNAGTGTATAATATGATACTGTAAACTATAGGTATGATGTTACACAGCACCTTCAGAACTTATTCATCTTGTATAGTTAATACTTTTACCTCCTGAGTAGCAATTCCCCGTTTCTCCCACTCCCCAGCCTTTGGCAACCACCATTCTACTCTCTGATTCTATGAGTTTAACTATTTTGATTCTTTGTTCTTCTGTGATTCACTAAGTTTCATGTCCTCCAGGTTCATCCATGTTGTCATATATTATGGAATTTTCTTATTTTGAGGTGTATTTTAAGTTTCCTCAGTAGCATTTACCTGTGCTCAAAAGGTACTGGTCATAGCAAACACCCTCTTCCAACAATATAAGAGAAGACTCTACACATGGACATCACCAGATGGTCAACACCAAAATCAGATTGATTATATTCGTTGCAGCCAAAGATGGAGAAGCACTATACAGTCAGCAAAAACAAGACTGGGAGCTGACTGTGGCTCAGATCATGAACTCCTTAATGCCAAATTCAGACTCAAATNCTCCGGGAGTTGGTGATGGACAGGGAGGCCTGGTGTGCTGCAATTCATGGGGCTGCAAAGAGTCGGATACGACTGAGTGACTGAAGTGAACTGAACTTAGGAAGGTATATCCAGACAACAGCTAAGAATTGGCTTATGAAGCCAAAATACAAAAAAGCAGACTGAAAGCACAGTGTTCTGGGGAATGTAAGCATCAGCTCTACAAACCTCAGTAAAGGCTAAGGGGAATCACAGTGCTGTAGGAACTGAGACGTGTAATGACAAAGTCATATTGATTTTCAAAACTAGTTTGAGTGCTGGAGAAGCCATGTATAAGAAATTTAGTCCACAGTTCCAGCTGAGCTCTGCATTCCATGTGATTGAAGCTATCTTGGACCTTTCAGACCTGGTAAAAATCATTTAGTGACTCCAGTTGGCACCATGTGGCCCGTAAGAATCATCCAACTGAGCCTTGCCCAAATTCCTGATCCACAAAGCCATAATATATAATAAAAAGGGCTTCCTTTATTTTTTTATATACTGCTTTTAAGACAAGAAACAGTATATTTCAGGGTGTTGTCTATATTAAAGTGCTTTTATGGACTTTAAACATTTATTTTCCTAGTACCAGATATTTTTATTATAAAAATTACATATTATCTGAGCAGAACAAATTTAAAAGCTGAGACTTAAATGTAATGTCTGGGGTTGAAAATCAGGTTTTAATATTTTTAGGTTTTAATTTTTTAATCAATCTAAATCTTCTTGATAATCCACCTCACAGAAGACTTGTACTGATTCTTGATATATTCATACCTTATGTTATTTGTTAGTTTTATTTCTCTAGAATAGGGGTCAACAAACCATAGCCCATGTCTGTTTTCATATAAACAGTTTTATCAGAACATAACTACACACATCTGTTAATATATTGCCTATGTGAAGGCAGAGATGAATTACTGTGACAGAGACTGTATGGTCCTCAAAGTCTGAAATATTTACTATCTGGACCTTTAGAGAAAAGGTTCCCAGCTCCAGTCTATAATAATAAATGCTACATTTAAGTGTTTGCTTTCTGCTAGGCACTGTGCATTTTGAAGCTCACACGTTTGATCTTATTTATTCCTCACAACAACCCTACAAAGGAAGAACTATCACTATCAACTTTTTACAGAAAAGAAACAGTGATATGGATTATTTTATCCAAAGTCACAAAGTCAGAGGATAGAAGAGCCAGGATTCAAACCCAAGCCTAACACCACTGATTCTCCTAAGAGGAAAGCAATCACAATTAATAACTTAGTATCAGTTCAGTTCAGTTGCTCAGTAGTGTCCAACTCTTTGTGACCCTATGAACCGCAGCACGCCAGGCCTCCCTGTTCATCACCAACTCCCAGAGTTTACCCAAACTCACGTCCATTGAGTTGGTGATGCCATTAGCCATCATCCTCTGTCGTCCCCCTCTTCTCCTGCCCTCAATCTTTCTCAGCATTAGGGTCTTTTCAAATGAGTCAGCTCTTCACATCAGGTGGCCAGAATACTGGAGTTTCAGCTTCAACATTAGTCCTGCCAATGAACACTCAGGACTGATCTCCTTTAGGACGGACTGGTTGGATCTCCTTGCAGTCCAAGGGACTCTCAAGAGTCTTTTCCAACACCACAGTTCAAAAGCATCAACTTTTCAGTGCTCAGCTTTCTTTATAGTCCAACTGTCACATCCATACATGACCACTGGAAAAACCATAGTCTTGACTACAGACCTTTGTTGACAAAGTAATGTCTCTGCTTTTTAATATGCTGTCTAGGATGGTCATAACTTTCCTTTCAAGGAGTAAGCGTCTTTTAATTTCATGGCTGCAATCATCATATGCAGTGATTTTGGAGCTCCCCAAAATAAAGACAGCCACTCTTTCCCCATAATTTAGTATAGGATTTACAGTCAGGAGTTAAGAGAACATATTTTGTCCTTTGTTTTATTTTTAAATCACCTGCCTTCATGTAAAAGATTCTGCAAAAAGCCCCTCCCTCCAAAAATAAAGTTTTCAGCCATTCACTACAGAAATGACTTAAAACATATTTCAATTAACTTTAGAGAATAAAAAATAGAAAGGGGCTATTTTTATTTGTATGGTCAGACGATATATACAGGAAGGAAATCAGATTAGCACACATGAGCTACTTTGCCTGTAAACATGTACAGAGAAAATGGTTTGACTTAAACACTGAATTTAAAACACAACCTTTGCATTACTTTTTGGAGGTACAGTGAATATATAACTGAATTACCTGTCACTAATTTCTTTTTAATTAAATAAGCAGATTTGCTAGGAGAAACCAAACTACCCTGCTAAGAAACATGGTACCTTCAAATCAGATAACTAATAATCCAAAGGATGAAAAGCAGGAATATGGATTCTCCTTTCACAAAGGATGCTAACACACAATTGATATACCTTTTCTGATTCCTCTCTCATTATGCTTTTACTTTGTATTTTTCAATGTAGTTAATTAGGAAAAAGAAGATAATATGGACTAAATAAACATTTTTTTACCAAGAAATGATCTGGAGGTGAGAAGGGAAGTGAGAGTTGATCTATCTGTTTGAGGAAGAACTAGAGAGAATGAACATTTCCACTGAGGATTATCTAGAGGTTATCATACATCAAACCACAAGGAAATGTAACACAAATACAGACATTTGATGAGAATTGAGTCAGATGACACTTAGCCAAGAGATCTGTGGAAACTGGTACCCCCCCCCCCCAAAAAAAAGCCTCACAACACACCAATTCACCAAGCAACATTAGTAAGATGCTCGGCAAAGTTTAGCTCAGTCTCCTTAGGAATTTAGTCTTCCAAATGGATGAGGTCTCTTTTGGGTCTAAAATCATGACAGACATTTCGCAGTAGCTTGTCAGAAGTGAAACCAAAAGGTTGACTTGCAGTTTCAATAAGTGGCTGACAAGTTGGTTCAGCGAGCATTCCTCGGGTGCCGAACACACGATGCCACAAACATATAGATTTCTGACAGAACAAGTGAAAAGAGAAGTCGCTCAGTCGTGTCCGACTCTTTGCAATCCCATGGACTGTAGCCCACCAGGCTCCTCCATCCATGGAATTTTCTAGGCAAGAGTACTGGAGTGGGTTGCCTTCCCCAGGGGATTTCCCGACTTTGACTCAAATGTGTAACACACTTGCTTCAAGTTCAAGAGAGGTGATATAAAAAACAAGAAGAATAAAAATTAATTCCTAGGAACTCAACCAGTTTAAGTGTAACATGGGAGCTTAATAATGAAACTCTGCAGCTTATCTTTTTGAATGTAAATAATCACTCTCCAAGTTATTCTAAATTTTATCTTCTAAAAACTTCTATTTCCATTTATTGGAGCTTTTTTTTTTAAACATAAAGATTTCCAGTTAGATTTCATTTGTGCATTTAAAAAATGGAAAGCAAATAAAATGTCAATAGTAATTATCTCAGGGCAATGAGACTGGATGTTTTATTTTCCCATAGGCTTTATTGGGTTTCTATAATTTAGAAAAGCTCTCTCTTTCAGTATATAAAAATAATATATGTTCATTACAGAACATCAAGATAATAGTTAAGTATAAAGAAAAAATAAAAATGATTCTGGATTTTCTTAATTTGAAGGTCATACCAGAGAGAGCAGATTCTTACCTATTAAGTTAAAATAATATCCAGTTTTCAGCTTCCTAGATAAATTAGAACACTGTGAGCAGAATTTTCCAGCCTTCTAAAACCAATTGTCTCCTTTTCCTTTCCCCCAAAGCAACTGGTAATTCACTGCATATCTGAAGGTGAGAGGGAGGAAACTATGTCCTGGTTGGATTAAACAATTTTTGGATGGCTTACTGCTTACTTGGCTTCCTTGCCAGGGCAACAATGCATCACAGAAGGAAAGCCAGAAACACAGACCACCAGTCTCCTGAAAGAGGAGTGGGGGGGGGGGGTACAGGGGCCCCGCAAGGCATTAACAGCACGCCCAGCATCAGCTGGGCAGGCAAGATGCTGCTTAAAGACGAACCAGGCCCAGGCCATAGCTTCACACTCAACCACATCTCAGGAATCACCTGGGGCCCAAAAGCAGGGCTTTCTGTAGTTTGAATTAAGATGTGCACTATTTCACTACCACAGTAAGAAGCGGAAAAAAAGCAAAGATGGAATTAACTACTAGTATCAACATGATATGTATTAAACGCCATGAAAAGTGAAAAACCATGCAGACATATAAAAGAGTCTCAAGCGATAAAAGAACACAAAATGTTATGTACATTATTACAACTGTGTACGTAAAACTATCCATCTATAATTACATGGACTTTTATACACATAATATGCCTTAAGTAGTTAGGATGAGGTAGTGATAGCTGCTGTGGAGAACTTTACCATTTCTTTACCATTTTGTTTACTGAAAGAGCTATGTATAAAACCAAGGTAATTTTAAAAGACACTAAGGCAATGGCACTCCACTCAAGTACTCTTGCCTGGAAACTCCCATGGACGGAGAAACCTGATGGGCTGCAGTCCATGGGGTCGCTAAGGGTCGGGCACGACTGAGCAACTTTCACTTTCACCTTTCACTCTCATGCATTGGAGAAGGAAATGGCAACCCATTCCAGTGTTCTTGCCTGGAGACTCCCAGGGAAGGAAGAGCCTGATAGGCTGCCGTGTATGGGGGCGCACAGAGTCGGACACGACTGAAGCGACTTAGCAGCAGCAAATATAGGTTAATTGCTGGAGGAGAACTGCGAACCTCATAAATCAAGCCTTCCTCAAAACTTCTAAATTCTAGAGCAAAACATCCTTGAGCTTCAAAGAAAAGGGTTACTGCTGATTACTACATACAGTGACCACTTCTGCTTAGGGGTTCCCGGACCTTTCAGTCTGTTATACACAGTATCCACTAGGGGTCACCCTTATGTTTAAATAGGGATGATAGAATGTTTAACTGTAAGTTTAGACAAATTTTCGTTTCTTCTACAACACAAAGCCTCCTTTCTCAATGGTCAGCATGTACATAACTTACTGTTCTCTGACAGAAAGAGACACCAGTCTCCCATGATTCTACGGTTGGAACACAACAACAATGATAACCTGGAAAAGAAGCTGATCTTTAGTATAAACTATGCAAAATTTCCAATTCAGGTACATGGAAGAAAGTCAACTTCAGCTTCTTGTCCTTCAACTCTGCCAGTGATTTAACAGAAATTTTCATCTGCAAGAGTCATCGAGGGAAGGAGGATGTGCTCTGAGAACCAAGGAATACAACACTTCAACTTAGAGTGATCAAAGCAGACACACTCACTGGTCTCAGTGCCGGTGTCCAGAGAAGAAGACACCTTTTTCTTTAATTTAGCACTCATAATAAATAAGTGATCATTCATTCATGTGTATCTTCTACATCATGATATGTGCTGAGAGGGGAAAAAAACAAGGTTCTCTGAGCCTATACAATAAGGGATTTAATTTATACGNCTCCCAGGGAAGGAAGAGCCTGATAGGCTGCCGTGTATGGGGGCGCACAGAGTCGGACACGACTGAAGCGACTTAGCAGCAGCAAATATAGGTTAATTGCTGGAGGAGAACTGCGAACCTCATAAATCAAGCCTTCCTCAAAACTTCTAAATTCTAGAGCAAAACATCCTTGAGCTTCAAAGAAAAGGGTTACTGCTGATTACTACATACAGTGACCACTTCTGCTCAGGGGTTCCCGGACCTTTCAGTCTGTTATACACAGTATCCACTAGGGGTCACCCTTATGTTTAAATAGGGATGATAGAATGTTTAACTGTAAGTTTAGACAAATTTTCGTTTCTTCTACAACACAAAGCCTCCTTTCTCAATGGTCAGCATGTACATAACTTACTGTTCTCTGACAGAAAGAGACACCAGTCTCCCATGATTCTACGGTTGGAACACAACAACAATGATAACCTGGAAAAGAAGCTGATCTTTAGTATAAACTATGCAAAATTTCCAATTCAGGTACATGGAAGAAAGTCAACTTCAGCTTCTTGTCCTTCAACTCTGCCAGTGATTTAACAGAAATTTTCATCTGCAAGAGTCATCGAGGGAAGGAGGATGTGCTCTGAGAACCAAGGAATACAACACTTCAACTTAGACTGATCAAAGCAGACACACTCACTGGTCTCAGTGCCGGTGTCCAGAGAAGACACCTTTTTCTTTAATTTAGCACTCATAATAAATAAGTGATCATTCATTCATGTGTATCTTCTACATCATGATATGTGCTGAGAGGGGAAAAAAACAAGGTTCTCTGAGCCTATACAATAAGGGATTTAATTTATACGCGAGTTTTAGGGGCAGTCTGTTAAAAGGAGACTCTGATGTAGGTTTCCGTTAGGCTTAGGAGTGGTGGGGGTGGGGGTGTTCCTGGGGGAGGAGCTACTTTATATAAAACCACAGTATTAGAAGTCCAGTGAGGGAGAAAAATCTTGACAAGTCTGAGGAAGGTCGAAGGGGCTGAAGCACAGTGAAAGAGGTGGAGTGAGACAAAATGAAGCTGGAGAAGAAAAGCGGGGTCAGGTCACTTGTCCTAAACCAAAAGAGCAGCCTTTGAAGGGATTTGGACAGGAAATGACAAAATAACAATGATAATACAGTTCTATGGCTCTTTAAGCTTTCGAAACACCACCTCATTTTATATTCACAATAACATTATCTGATAGATACCATTAAGGAAGCAGGACACCCATCACAGATTAAATTTATTTTCCTACAGTGAGAGTGTGTCCATACTCACCTTGAATCATTATATAAACAGAGCTTCCACTCCCATCTCCACCCTCCACCCTGGGTGAAGGTACCCTGAATCACTCAGAGATTCTTCCCTGGAAGCTCACTGGAGAGCCTTCCTCAGAAGGCTGAGTGATTAACTAGCCTTACTCCCAGCCTTATTCCCTTACTGCCTGTGGGTAGGGCGGAAAGCGTCTGCATTTCAAGTATGGAAAGGGGCTACTTGCCCATGGTGAATCCTAGGGGTGGATTCTGAGAGGGAGAGGAACTGCGGGTTCTGGGTCTGAGAAGCTTCCCAGGCCACTTGGCATCAGGAAAATAGCTGTGTGGGGGCTAAAAGAACACAATACCAAGAGCTTTGCCCTGAGAATTCAAGTGGGGTGTCTTGGCTGAGCCTAGCAGAGCGGGGTCCCTTCCTCAGAGTGGCTGAGGCAGGACCCAGGTTTAGCACTGGCTTAGCATTACTGATCACAAAGTAAGGACTGGTTTTCAACAGCACCCCATGAGGCACTGAGGGGCAGCAGTAGACAATGGGGCTCTTCCCTTTGGGATGTGGAAGCTGCACTGACCATCTCTCTTCCTGCACTATTGGTGTCCCATGGGGTTCCTGGATAATCCAAAAGGAAAAAGAAACCCAAAGAGAGAAACAGTGGACTTCCTTCTAATGAGGCATAAGGAGACAAATAAGATTGTAACGCATGCTCCAGTTCATAGTGACTGTCATGCTGTCCAAATCTAGCAAATAAAAGGGCAGAACTGGGACTGGAATGTTCTTTTCATTATGCTGTGATGGAAATACAATAGATCTCACCCTTTCTCTTCCATCACAAAAAAAGCACAGAACTCTGTCTCAGTTCAGTTCAATAGCTCAGTCGTGTCCAACTCTGCAACCCCATGGACTGCGGACTGCTACACACCAGGCTTCCCTATCCATTAACAATTCCTGGAGCCTACTCAAACTCATGCCCATCACATCAGTGATGCCATCCAACCATCTTATCCTCTGTTATCCCCTGCTCCTCCCGCCCTCAATCTTTCCCAGCATCAGGGTCTTTTCAAATGAGTCAGTTCTTTGTATCAGGTGGCCAAAGTATTGGAGTTTTAGCTTCAGCATGAGTCCTTCCAGTGAATATTCAAGACTGATTTCCTTTAGGATAGACTGGATCTCCTTGCAGCCCAAGGGACTCTCAAGANCATACCTCTGGGAAGACCAATCAAGAGAAAAAAGAGAAGAGATAAGAGTTATACACAAACAAAGCAAAGGCTTTATAAAGAGAATATTGTCATTAACAATAAATTTGAAAACTTATACAAAACAGACAAATTCCTAGAGAAATTAAACTTACAAAAACTGACTCATGAAGAAGTGGAAAATGTAACTTGGTAATAGGCAAGAGATGGGGAATGAAGAGACTGCTGAGATGACTTTTAAGCCTAGATGTTGGGCTTATGAGTGGGAGTTCTATTCACTCATAAGTGGAAACTAGAAGTCTGGGAGACACTGGATAATGTATTAATAATTTTGTGTGAATGTACACATGTAGGCAGGGGAAGGTGCTGGTGGTACAGGTGGTATGAGCATAAGTCATACACAACATTTAATGGATATGTTTGGATAGGCTGAAATAAAGTTTCCTTTAAGATATATAAATGGAGTTGTTAAATATGCAGTTGTATCTTGATCAGGAGTTCGGGAGAGATCTGAGTTGAAGACACATATTTGGGAGTTATCTATAAATGACAATTAAAGCTGCAGGGATGGCTGAAAAGCTCTAGAGAGACATAGCATTGTTTCTCCATACCAGCAACTGCAGCATCACCTGGGAACCTGACACAAAGGCAAATTCTCAAACCTCAACCTGGACCAACTGCATCAGAAACACTGAGAACTGACAGGGTCCTGCAATCTGTATATACAAGAAGTTCTCCAGTGATCCCAATGCAGGCTAAAATTTGAGAACCACTGCTGTAGAGTGAGATGTCAAGAGGGCTTGAGGCTTTGCCTTGAGAATTCCAAGATTTAACAGAAGAGGAGGAGCCTGCAAAGAAGACTAGGAGCAACAAGAAGAGGGGAGTGAGAAAATGTGGAGAGTGTTTCTAAAGAAGTGTTTCAAGAGGTAGAGTGGCAAGGGACTGGGACAGGCTGAGAAGTGAACAGGTGCTGAGAAAACAGGGATAATAAGCAGAGACAGTTCTCAGCAGTCTGATCATAAAGGAGAGATAGGGTAAAGGCAGAAGTGGCAGACTAAGGACGATTTTTTTAAAGAGAAGAGTAATGAGCAGGCTGATCTGCTGGGGTAAGAATCTGGCTCAGAGGGAGAGGGTGACTGCACAGGAGTGCTGGGGAGCTGATGGCAGCGGCACACCAAGGGGGCGATGCAGCTGTCCGCCTCAGTGGGAGCAGATTTCTACTAAGTACAGCATTTAGAATCACTATCCATGGTGATAAGAAATGGCAGACCAACTTTTTGTTGGCTATATTACCGCTTTTCAAATTTCTACAGATACTGCACCCTTCACTGCCTGCACCAGGGTGACTCACTCCCACTGCCCTGTCCTTGGTGTCACTGGGTGATAGTATAAGGTTTCTGAAAAGGGAGGAGGGGATGGGATCCAAAGCACTGGTGGAAGGACTGCCCTTGGCTAGGATGGAGAGATCACCTTTTCAACCAGAAGGCAGGAGGTCATAAACATGAAGGGCACTAATATGGTGAGTTTGAAGTTCTGATAGCAGGAAGCTGAAAGAGCTGCCATCAAATGAGTTCTATTTCCCCCATGAGATCTCGTGCACAACCATCCCTACTGTGAGATGCCATGTCACACTCCCTTGGCCTGCTTTAATTAAACATCTGATTCGTGAAATCCACGCTCATTAAGCAACCTTCTATATGCGATCAAGCTCCCCATGTAGGCCTGCCTATGGGGCAAGAATGTGCTGACCACAGAGACTAGAGTGTGTCTCAGTGGTTTCTCACATTAAATTGATAAACTGGTTTTTGAACATGATTTAGTTTCTATATAACCTGACTACAAAGAGCAGACAGAGCACGGTCCTTTTTATAGCTACATTCCTTATTGAGTNCCCATGTAGGCCTGCCTATGGGGCAAGAATGTGCTGACCACAGAGACTAGAGTGTGTCTCAGTGGTTTCTCACATTAAATTGATAAACTGGTTTTTGAACATGATTTAGTTTCTATATAACCTGACTACAAAGAGCAGACAGAGCATGGTCCTTTTTATAGCTACATTCCTTATTGAGTTATTTTCTCAGGATCTGATTGCTTTTGCACAAAGTGACTACAGTAAATCTCTGGGCCTACAGAGGCATGGGCCAGATCCATAATTAAGCAGCCAATCAGAGGACTCCCCTTCTGTGACATGCCTTGCTCAGCAAAAGCTGGCTTTTCATTAGCTGTCGCTGGCCTGATTTCTACCTCTTTTCTCTCAATTCATTTCTACATCCATCTGTTCATTAAGATACTTTTAACTGGCTATCTAGGCATTGACCTACTAGTTTTTACAGGGAGGAATTTCCAAAAATAGTGCAGGAAATAAAACAAGGACTTTGGTGAAATCTATTGGTATACCACCATTATTCATTTATTTATTCCATTATTCATTCAACAAATATTTACAAACAATATACCTTGTGCAAGGCTTAACATTAGAACCATGGGGGCTCCAAAGTCCTCAAGGGATTTATAATCCATAAATAAAAGCAATGATTATTAGTTCCACAAAAAACAGTCATGTGTTGGGGATGATCCAGAGAGATGATATGGGGCGGGAGGTGGGAGGGGGTTTAGGATTGGGAACTCATGTACACCCGTGGTGGATTCATGTCAATGTATGGCAAAACCAATACAGTAATGTAAAGTAAAATAAAGTAAAAATAAAAATTAAAAAAAAAAAAAACAGTCATGTGAAAACAGATTCTGATTGCAGGGGGGAAATGAGAAATAAAGAAAAAATTTCTCATAGTAAAAGTGATTAAAGTAGAAACAGGCCATCAGAGGAAATCCTGGATGCTGAGTAACTTCAAAAATATGATGACTTAGAAACAGACAGCCTTGCCTAGAGGCAAAGGTTCCAGCAACCCGTCTGGAAATAAGCACAAAAGTGACTCAGGACTTTCTGATATATAAAGAACCTGCTAGTCTTTCTGCACAAGTCAGGCTGCGAAAAGGTTTACTTAGGGTTCTAATCCCCAAATCCCCAGATACTGCAATCTTTGGTTTGTTCTGCAATACTGAATTTGTCCCTCCTTCTTATCTTTGCCTCCGTTGCTTCTCTCCATCACAGTTCATACTCAAGCATTAGATGCAGTTTTTCTATGACCTAGAATCTTCTGCCATTGAATTATGTCAGCGACACAGACACAGTGACTACCACCCAAGCTCTGTATGAATGATTTGATGACCTTGGGTATTTTTTAAGTGCCTACCACACAGCAGATGCTCAATTAAGATTCATTTCCTCCTTTCTTTCCTTCCTTTTTTTTTCCCTTCCCTGGTGAGGAAGGGAGGGAAAAAACAGGAACCAACAAAAAAGACAGATCTCCAGTAAGATAGCATTCATTAGCGTAAAAAAACTGAAAAGGTTTAAAACCACTTCTCATTACCTACCTTGTGTCTGCGGGATGTAAGGAGACAGGAGTTTTGACCTTTTCTTTTCATATCCCTTCTGTGTGATGTCCCCTAAAATAGCAAGAACAGAAATAGGTTACTCATTATTCTTACTCTGTGGCTGTTCACTGTAAAAATAAAATTAATTACAGAGTGTTACAGAATTACCACATAGAGAGTAGGGGAAAAAAATGTATGGTTCCTTGCCAAGGATTTTGCTATGTGTGATTTCCCACAGGCCTGGAGCTGACTTCTTGTGGAAAAATTGCAGGGCTGGTCCTTCCCTACACCAATCTAGCGGCGCAACATGCTACATTCCATGTCAGAGATCCCCAAGTTCCTAGGCACCCCTTGTTTCCATGGCATTTAAGATATACTAAAATGGAATGTACCAAGGCTAGCAGACAAACAATCTTCTTTCTCTCCAAGGTTTCACTCTGACCAAATGAATGCAATTGACTTGGGAGGTATTCAATTACACAGCTATACAGAACCGCACAAAATCACGAGTCTAGTTAAGGGGAGAAGTCAAGGTTCAGGCACCGGGATGAGATTTCTCAAAGGCCCTTCTGCACCCTAGGACCTGTGCTGGAACCCGGGGCTGGNGGTTTCACTCTGACCAAATGAATGCAATTGACTTGGGAGGTATTCAATTACACAGCTATACAGAACCGCACAAAATCACGAGTCTAGTTAAGGGGAGAAGTCAAGGTTCAGGCACCGGGATGAGATTTCTCAAAGGCCCTTCTGCACCCTAGGACCTGTGCTGGAACCCGGGGCTGGAATTCCCACATGTTCTCCACTTGGTTCACTGGTTTGCATTTTTGATTATATGTATGTCTTTTTCACAAGGTTAAACGGAAAAGTGTACGTGAAACACACAGAAAAGCACATACACGAGAAATGCAGTAAGGATAAAACTGATTAACAGAGGAGAAACTATGGCGCTGAAGACTTCAAGAAATCTGCTTCATCCTAAAGAAAGGGTAGAAAATGGATGGGCAGAGAGTAGGGTTAAAAGGACCAGGAAATCAGCAGGAGAACAAAGGGACATTCAAGGGACAGTGAGTAATTCAAAGCTGGGGGAATAAATATATCCGGTGAATAAATATATGTAATGGTGGGGAAGGAAGCCCATACTGATAGATACAGAGATTTGAACTCATGGGTGATGAACGTCAGCTATGTCAGTCTCAGCAATGGACTGATGGAGCAGATGGGGGAGAGGAAGCAGGGCTCACTGAACAGCTTACGGAGGAGTAACACTCGCACATCGTCCAGGGCAGCAAGTTCACTTTTTCTGAGGAATGTGGAACCAAGGGTAAAAGCCAGAGAGAGAAGTGCTTGCCTTGCTGCTACTATAGTGATCTGGGCAAGACACTAGTAGCTTAAATCAAAGATAGAGGTAGAAGGAATCAAAAGAAGCGACTGGACTAAGAGAGACACTAGGGAGGAAAACTGAGTAGGATTTGATGACTGATTCAGTGTAGGATGGAGGTTTCTGGCTTGAGCAACCAGGCAGATGGTCATGATATTCTCTGACAGAGATATACCCCAAGAACTGGGTTGAAGAAGATAAGCGTTGAGCTCATTAGGAAAAGTCTATCAGACATACAAGAGAAAATGTCCAATCAACAGTTGGCTATATGGATCTAGAACTCTGGAAAGAGATACAGATTTGGAACTATAAGGCTATAGATGAAAAACACAATCTCTGGAGAAATGTGATTTCTATCAAAATTCAGATTCATCAACTGCACTTCTAGGAATTTATCCAATGATAAAATTCACAGAGGTATGCAAAAATCAACATAAGAATATTCCCTGAGTTATTCTCTGAATGGAAACACTGGAAGGACTCTAGACACTTATGTTATAGACCATCTGTATCAGTGGCTTTGAAATCGGAATGGCTCGAGGGGACAACTGACAATGATTAAACACAGGTTCAATCCCTGGTCCAGGAAGACTCCACAAGACTTGGAGCAACTAAATCCATGCGCCACAACTACTGAGCCCATGGGCCTAGAATCCATGCTCTGCAACAAGAGAAACCACCACAATGGGAAGCCCAACCACCCCAACTAGAGAAAGCCTATGTGTAGCAATAGAGATCCAGTACAGTCAATAAATAAATAAACACAATTTGGAGAGAAAAAAAGAGCCTGTTCAGCTTCTTAAAAAAAGAATAATGAATGGTTCTGTAGGTATATATTTGTTAATATGATAAGATGGTCACATTATATAACAGAAAAAAAGGAACTATACTAAACAGTTTATGCAGCATATTCAATTTTGGGACTAAAAATATTTTTATACATACAGGTATACACAGAAAAAGAAAATCTAAATTTTAACACCAAAATGTTAACAATGGTTAGCTAATACTTGTAAGATTATTATAAGTTTCAGCTTTTTGTCAATTTTGCTTGCCTTTCTTTTATAATTTTTCTACAATGAGCATCCATTATTTCAAGAAATGATAAAGATTTTTAAATTGCAATCATGACTACTTACTAGACTGTACAAATTTAACCACAATGGCCCTTCATCTCTGCTTTCCTAGTGAAATAAGAGAAACCCACAGTGCATTTTTGTTACTAAAAACCAAGCCTTGTCAAATTAGAAGACTGAAGAGTTTAGGTCATCTCTAACAATATACAAAACTAGCAGGGATGTGGGAGCCCACCAAGGAAACTTTCCTAAGAAGTAGGAAATCATGTCTTTCATTGAAAAAGAAACAAGCATTCTCCTGTCCTATTCTGCACTCTCAAGCTCTCCAATCTCCACTACACACACACTCTCTCTCTCTCTCTTACTCATTCACTCACTGACTCGCACATGCCACTCCCTTAAGGGCACAAAGACCTCTTCTGCAGCCTCAGAACACATCTGATAAAGTAAGAGCCTTTGAAAGCTTTCTTCAGTGCTTTGACTGCCAACCATTCACTGTCAGTAACTGACAGACTTGGTATCTTGGACATTAATCAACTACCAACCATCTCAAGTTGTGAAAAAAGTCAATCAAGAGAGTCTAATTCAGCCATGCCCATTAGCTCCATCCGTTCCATACACAAGAAAAGACACTGAAGAGCCCTAGGAGAAGATACACTGCAGAGAGAAGTGAGGACTCCGGTGAGAGCACTCGCAACCACCCCCTTCCTCTTCTCTGGGCACAAGACCTGCTCAAAAGTCACCTCCTCTGTGACACTTGCCACCATGTGTTAGCCACTTCCTCCTGGTGGCCCCTTCAGCTCTGCACACACTTCTGTAATAGCACTAAGCACATCACTGGTACTTTGTTTACACATCTGTGTCCCTACTAGACAGTGCACTTGAGGGCAGGGACTATGTCTTGTTCATCTCTACAGCCTGCCCACAGCCAGGCACAACAGACACTTGTTGAATGAGTGACTGAAAGAACTGGTAAAATGAAGGCACCGAGGGAATAATAAATCAGAGACACACATGCTTGGGTGGAAAACTGGGAATGGGAGAAAAAGAGGTCTTTACGTTTAGGAGGAGCTGAGATGCCCAGGGAGAGAAATTTAGTGAACCAAAAATTTTACTGAAACCTGACAGCTAGACCTCAAACCTGGCCAGAGAAGCAAGAGAGGAATAAATAATACACAAATCACTGGGCACTGAGGCGGAAGGAACTCTGCAAGATAGCAATGTATCCCATAGCCCGAGAGCAAGACCAGACAGCAGGAATTCAGTTATCCCACATAACTGAATTTGTTATCCACATGGCTGTCATTGCCTCCTCCAGTCTGTGCTCTTATCACTCTCACCACCTGCTGCTAAGCACTTTTTGGTGCACTAAAGCAATGCTTGCTATACATTTCCAGTTTTTAAAAATCACCCAAGGAACGCGTAAAAATACAAATTCCCAGGCCCTTCCCTTGAAGATTCTGATTCACTAAGTCTGGATTAAGACCCAGATACCTGCTTCTCAAACAAGTGCCTTCCAAGGAGTCTTAAAGATCAGGAAGTTTGCCAATGGCTGCATTAAAGAACGCTGGAGCGTGCTGGGC
The DNA here is from genome assembly GCA_006410615.1 of Neotragus moschatus. Taxonomy (NCBI): domain Eukaryota; kingdom Metazoa; phylum Chordata; class Mammalia; order Artiodactyla; family Bovidae; genus Neotragus; species Neotragus moschatus. The sequence continues at coordinate 282,435 of SJYA01000775.1, forward strand.
GGTTCCACTGACAATGTGAGGAGGGTGTGTGAGGAGAAGGCTGTCTGGGCAACACGGCCTCGAGGGAGAGTATGGAGCCCGGGGAGCTCACAGATACTAAGTCACATCACACGCATTCTTACAACAGATTTTTGGCCATCTGGCATACGAGCAAAAAGGAGTGCCATAACTATACCTGTATAAAATTTGCATTAAAATGGCACAAAGCTAAGTTAAACCTGTTGTTCAAGTTTTTTGAGTACTGAACAAATATAGAGAGGATTAGCCTTCCCCTCCTACTGGGGTAACGTATTAGTATTTCTCCACCAACAGGAACACTCAGAAGAGTAGCCACTTCCTGGGGTCTAGAGGCACGAAGGCACCAGGCCTGATGAGGCAGTGACCCAAGACTGTCTAGGTGCTTCAGCACCACCAGTCTCAAGCCAACACTAGATCTACGGAAAGAAGGGTGTCAGGGGTGCGAGAGAAAGGAAACAGTATGTTCCCACCTTCTCTGCTTGCCACCTGGGATCAGTGCAAGTGGCTTGGCGTGGGCAGCCCACAGATCATCTCCAAGCAGACCGACAGAGGGCCTGAGAGAAGGCGGGTGTGCACCTACCTGCCAGCCAACCGAGCCTCTTCAAGGTCAGTGGTGATAGGAGGAATCGTCCCGCAAGTCAGTTAGCTGTTCGAGGGGAGTGTATATTTACACTGGTGGGGCGGCACCACGCTGTGGTTCAGCAACTACGAGCTAGACACAGCCGCACCTGCAGCACAGCCTCACCACTTCCTGGCTATCTGACTCTAGACAAGTTTCACTTAACCTCTAGATGAGTCTCGATTTCCATGTCTGCAAAGTGGGGAAGAATAGTATCTACCTTGCAAAGTTTTTATCTGTGATTAAAAGTATTCAGTATGGGCTCTCGGTAACTGACAATTCCAACAGCCACAAACATTTACTGAAAGGCTACCCTACTGGCTTGGTAGGGTCTAGGGCGAGCAACTGTGTTCAAAGAGGAGACAAAGCAGACAGGCATCACTAATTCTCCACAGTGTGGAGGGGGCTGTGGGAGAAGGAAGGGTTGTGTTCTCTGCTTGGGGAGGGAAAGGAACGTTGGACAGAGCAGTGGCAAGCGGTTTGGGTCTGGGCTTTCTAATAGCAGAACTAGGACCTGAACTCATAAAGATGCAGTCCCTTAGCGGTTCACTGGCTTTCCTCCCCTCTGTGGGTATGGCCATGTTTGGCAGTTCCTTTATGATTCTCATCTCCCAGAGAGAGCAGAGCAAGGCTAAGCAGTTCTCACAGATGACCTTGGGCAGCACCCTGAGCAATTAGGTGCTACATAAACACAGGGTCTGAGAAATTCTGGAGGGCCACCAAGTCAGATGTATATAGGGTGTTGTTGGACAGAGAGCAAGAATTACGGCTCCAGCCATAATCTCTTTCTGTTCCAAAGGAAATAAAAAGGGATGTGCCATGCAGCCCAGCCTCAAAGTCACACCTAGTCAGTCAGAGGGGGTAACAGCTGGGGGATCTGGAAGATGCTGTAAAAAAAATATTTTTGAGCACTGAATGGATGATACAGAGTGTTAAGCAAAGACGAATAAAACAGTATCCATGTCTTCAAGCAGTTCCAGGTCCAGGGACTTCCCTGGTGGTCCAGTGGCTCAGACTCCACACTCCCAATGCAGAGGGGGCAGGCTTAATCCCTGGTCAGAGAACTAGACCCCACATGCCACAACTAAAGATCAAAGATTTCATGTGCTGCAACCAAGATCCCACACAGCCAAATAAATAAATACTAAAGGAAAAAAAAAAAAAAAGGAAGCTCCAGGTCTAAACAAATAATTACAATAAAAGTGACAGGGAAGACACTAGAGATTAAAATGTACAAAGTTCTATGTGAGTATGAAGGAAATAATGGTAATAAAAGATAATTATAATATTCAACAGGAGTAAGTACATAGCAACAACACTCATCAAGGGCTTACTATGTATCAGGCTCTGTTAGAAGAGGCTCAGGCAGTTTTATCAGCTGCTATTACCATCATTCCCTATGCTATAGGTGAAGATACTGAGACACAGCAAGTTTAAGCAACTTGAGCACAATCATACCTAATAAGTGCTAGGATGAGGAACTGAACTCAGAGGGACTTGGCTCCAGGAGCCCCCTCTTAAACACAACAGTGTACTCATTTTCAGAAAGAAGTTCAAATTCAGCTTTAGAGAGATTGGGAAGACTTCACAGAAGTTGCTCTTGGGCTGCGTCTTGAAAGATGACAGAGAAACAGACACTGAGGGTGAAGACATGACTTCTCAAACCCTCAACTGTGAAAGAGAATGGCATTCCTGGAGCAACAGGCAGATATGTAAAGTTGTTAAATTCAATCTCCCATGAACCAGGAAGGAAAATGGCCTTACTGCTGCTCCTGCAGGCCCAGGCAGACAGGAGGATCAACATGGGATCCTCAGACGCTTGAAATTTAGGACTGATATTTATCTCATGGCTCATCAGTTTACTTCCCTCTTCATTAAATGCCTCTATATAATAAGGCCATCATTCTAAATTTTCAAAATATTCTGACAATTCATTTAATCTGCTATAAAGTCCTCTTCAATAAACAGGAAAGGTGTTACCTTTATGACAGAACAAGAAACTGAGACATGAAAAGATAAAAGTCTTGGATAAGGATATACAGCTAGACTAGAATCTAGGTCTGTGGTCTTTTCTTAGTGTTCTTTGTCCATTGTTCATTTGTAGGTGGTCCCCCTATCAGACGCAATAAAAGTATAAAACTAACCTATTGTTCATAAAATGAATAGCATGGGATAACAACTTTTATGACTCACTCCAAAACATACATGACTTTCAAGAAGGCATTAAATACCACTACCACCACCACCCTGCCTGCAACAGAGCTCTGGGTGAATTGTCTTTTTCAGTCATTTTTAAAATGAGAGCCAACTGGAGAAAATGTCCAAATGCAGTTAAAAAAAAAAGTCAGCAAGAAGTGATTACACATTACTAAATACTCAGCTAAGGGAGAGTGGGGCCTCTCCGTTTTGTAAAGGAGTAATTAGGAGGGAGAGAAATGAGAGACTGAGAGAAAAAAGTTCTGGAGTCATCACCTTCAAATCTGTACCTGTATCTAAAACCTATTCTATCCTCTACGTGTAAATCTTTGACCAGGAAGGTCGGATATGTTGGCTGTGACTGGAGACGGGGAGTGGGACTGGGGTTATGGCTGTTAGGGATATAAGCACACACACAGAGAGAAAGAGCCAAAACATAGCCAAGAATGTGAATGAGGTCAATCTTAGCAAAACTGAAAAAGGCAGACGCTTGGATCATGTCCAGGAGACACTGGCTAGAAGACAAAGAAAGTTTTCTATTATTAAATTTTACCATGTTCTTACAATGACAATCCCATTCAATCAATTATATGTACCAGCCACCATCCTCCAAACATCCTCCTTTCAGAGGTAATATATAAAGGTTCACAAACACACAGAGTAAGGGCTCATCGTCAAAGAAAACAATAGCCTTACCCCTTAAGCCAAATATAGGGCATTTTGGCCTTTATCTTCCCCTACCAAGAGGCCAAGAAGATTCCAAAGAATGTGAAACCCTAAATTACTTTTAAAACTCTCTGAAGTTTCTTTTTACAAATAGGGAGGACTATTCTTATATTGAAGGAGGGTGAAAAGATACAATATTTTCATAGTCTAGCCAGAAACAAACTGGTAAAATAGTTCAATCTGCTGGAAGATGAGAATTTTTATTTTATCTATTTAACAATTTTTCTTTTGGGGGAAAAAAAATCAGTGATAAAATATTCAAAGATTAGTTCGCTCTTCTTTTAACTTTGCTAATCTTACAAAAGATTTTCAAAAGAATTTAACTTCAGGACATTCAAACTCCCATTCTCAGTAGATGTCCTCTCACCTCATTTAGTAGAGTAACTAGACATTTTCCACATCAGGAACTTGAGAATAAGCCCAGACTGCTTTCTCCCAAAACTCAAATCATAGAATTGTTTTGGCTGTTTTCTAGGTCAAATATATATGACTTCTTACAGATGGTATTTCACCTAAGGCACCATGCAAGTTCAAACAAATAAAAAGCAACAGAGTGAAACCCTTGAAAGGCACTGAGAAACCGAACTCTTAAGTCTACTACATCATCGGGCAGCTGGCTAAAGTAGTTCCTCTAATGCAAAAGGTATGTTTGTGTGTCCATCAGAAAAAACTATGTCTGCAAATAAGAAATTTGCTATCCAAACGACCTGAATGTTTAACCGGGACTGGAGGGGGAAGAAGCCCTGAGACGGTTCAGCTGGTAGAAAAAGCACAGGGCTCAGCATGAGGCAGACCTGGACCTGGGTTTGGACCCTCAGTCTGCCATTTACCGGCTCCTTGAAAAGTTACTGAACAACTCTGCCTCAGTTTCATAATAGGTAAAACTGGAATAACTCCTACCTTGAGTGCTTATGAGTCTTGAATAAGAAAATACATGCAGAAGTTCCTGGCACACAGCACACATTCAACTAGCTTTATTTGATGCCACCCCAGCCCTAGCCCCACCCTTAAGCCCTAACAGTAGCTTTACCCTTAAAAGGGTGATTTAGAAAATTCTGGGTTGGTAGGTTCTCTTAAAAATATTTTTTTTTAAAGAGGAGAGAGTATATAAAGTGTCTTCCCAGGTGGAGCCAGCGGTAAAGAACCTGCCTGCCAATGCAGGAGACGTAAAAGACGAGGGTTTGATCCCTGGGTTGGGAAGAGCTCCAGGAGGAGGGCATGGCAATCCACTCCAGTGTTCTTGCCTGAAGAATCCGATGGACAGAAGAGCCTGACGGGCTACAGTCCATAGGGCTGCAGAGAGTCAGACACAACTGAAGCAACTTAATGCACAGACAAAGACGCATGGTGGCACAGTTCTACATCCGCAGCAGTAGGAGCCAATAAAGTTAGTGCCTTTGGTGCTAAAAGCTTAAAAGAAGGAAAACTGACATCAAAGAGGAGGTACAAATATCTAAACTAGAAATAAGCAAATTAGTTCAAAGAAATACATGTAAATAAAACAGTGCCAATATGCACAAAACAGGATTACATGCATCTGACTATGGATGCCATAGCTTTAATTTAGGCCTCAAACTGCAAATGCCTAGCGGGGGAAAAGACAGGAAAAAAAGATAATTTTCTTTATAGCTTCTTCTTTTCCCTGATTTTTATCTTTACTCTTCCTTAGAAAATTAGAAAACAGTTTCTTACAAGAACAGCTAGGCATATTCAATTACTCTGCCTTTATTCTAGCATCCATGAGAAGGACTTCTTTTAAAACTAGGCAGTAAGTAATAACAGCTATGCTGTTCATTGAATCTAAATTAAACAGTGTGTGGTGCCAGGCATTCTTTGTCAGTGGTGCAGATAAAATTAACAATGAATCAAAAACCTAAGTATGTCCTCTGCCAAGTACAGAAATACAGTGAAAATTTCTAAATAGGAAGAATTTTGTTGGTAGCCAGTTCATACTGCTCTGGAAACCGAAGATGCACAGGAAAAAATATAAGTAGAAAGGATAAAATAAGCAGCTTGTTTGATCTCAGATTCCAGGTGTCAGAAGGCTTATATTTTCCTCCAAACTAGCTCTCTGATTCTGCGCAAGCCATTATACACTGCTCCGGGCCTCAGTTTCCATATCTGCAGGAATTAAGGATAAAAAGAGCTCTAAAGCCTGGTCAACATTCACTGAACGCCACTTGCCTGGCACTGCTATGTGTGACGAGCCAAAACGAGGGAAGGAATCGAGTAGGCAACAGGACAGATGAGCTCTGGGAACGACAGATACATCCTCACAATTGGTGTAGGAGGTGGGAGCTGAAAGCGCGGGTGTGAATGATATCATCAGAGGGAGTGCAATGTGAAAAGAGAAGGCCAAAAAAGGAATCCGGGAGAAAACTAACGTTTAAAGAATGGGTAGAGGGGAAAGGGATGATACTGGGACACAGTAGGGAGGCCAGGAAGGAACTGGGGGAAGGGGGGCGGGGGAGAGGGAGAATGAGACGATGAATAATGCACACTGTCACAAACGTAAAAACAGAATCAGAAAATGCTTGCTCAATTTGGCAACTAGATGACCAGTAGTGGCCTAATTAAAGGAACTTGAGGATGACAGTTATTCAGAGTACTAAAGAGGAGACCAGCAGTGAAGTGAGGCCAGCAAGATCTTTTCCTTCCAATATGCTTTATTATAAAGTGAACAAGATAGGGAGCAGTATCTATAGGAGGCTACAGAGTCCAGGAGAGTGATGGGCACATCTTGAAGACAGACAAATTCATATATTACAGACAAAGAGCTATCAGAGAGTGAAAAACACTTACTCAACCCACAACAATCAAGAACTTCCAACCTGCAAAGCACTCCTTTAGAGGAACAGGACAAAAGAGGACAGATGTGGTCCCGAAATGTAGAGTCATGGTCATGAGCCCCCCAGCACAGAGAGAGACCTAAATAACAATGACATAATGAGAGACTTAATCGCTAGTTTGATAAGGGCTGCACAAAAGTAGTTCAGGAGCTAAGAGGGCTCTGACAGGTTTCAGCAGGCATGTTGTCAGCACAAACTTACAGACAGGTCTGCATGCCAGACCTGACCTAGTCTGGGCACCTGGACAAGATTGCTCTGAGGAAGTGAGTGACATTTAAGCTGAGATATTTAAAAATAAATAAATACATTTAAATACTTTGAAAATGACACAGGAGCTGGCAGGACAGGCAGTGGGCTCACAGCGGTGTGAAGTTCATCCCTTGAGAAGACCTTGAGAGGGACACATCTGGGAGAGAGCACAGCTGAGAGCCAGCTCACCTGGTCGGGGGCCAGGGGCATGGTAGAGGGTGGTGAGGGAGGGCAGGCAGCAGGGTCCAGATCCTGCAGGGTCCTGGAGACCACGTGAGGATTCAGGGATTTCATTATAAACGAGGGAGAAGGGCTTTAAGCAGAAGGGTAACATGATCAAACATAGCCAAGTAACTGATAAGGACTGAAGCTCCTGAAAGGATCAGAAGGAATAAGAGTCAGAGTTGGGAGTAGGGGTGCCTCATGGCTCAATCGATACTAGGACTAGGGTCTGTGTCCTTGATCTGAGTGTTTCCTGAGTTTGGAGGGTTATCCTCTGCCCTCGGGCTGCCTGGCAGAGCTTAGAGGAGTTGGAAACTCTGAAGCAGTCACCTCAAGTAGACAACAGCCTTTTTAATCCCTCTGTATTCAAATATTATCATTTTCTGTGCCTGTCAGGATGCACAAAAGATTGGAGGCGCTATAGGACTTTAATGATATCTCATTCTTGGAGAAAAGAAATAAGAATGGATAAGTAAACACAGATGTTGAGGGAGTGCTGGAGGGGGGGTGAAGGGCAGAAGACAAAGACGCTCTGGTCTGATGATCTCTAAATTTCTGAGTAGCAGTCAAAATAAAGGTTTTTAACCTATTTCCTCCCTCCCCTCTACTTTCAATTAGTATTAATAATAATACATGCAAAGTTCTTAGTTCCTAGCACAGAGGAAGCACGTAATAACAGCTGCTACTCTAACGGCAAATTCTGACAGAGATGGGAATACCAGACCACCTGACCTGCCTCTTGAGAAATCTGTATGCAGGTCAAGAAGCAACAGTTAGAACTGGATGGAACAACAGATTGGTTCCAAATCAGGAAAGGAGTACATCAAGGCTGTATATTGTCACCCTGCTTATTTAACTTATATGTAGAGTACATCATGAGAAACACTGGGCTGGAAGAAGCACAAACTGGAATCAAGATTGCCAGGAGAAACATCAATAACCTCAGATATGCACATGACACCACCCTTATGGCAGAAAGTGAAGAAGAACTCAAGAGCCTCTTGATGAAAGTGAAAGAGGAGAGTGAAAAAGTTGGCTAAAAGCTCAACATTCAGAAAACTAAGTTCATGGCATCTGGTCCCATCACCTTCATGGCAAATAGATGGGGAAACAGTGGAAACAAATGATTAAAGACAAAAACCACGAAAAAAGTGATAAAGAATAAAGATGACAGATGATTAATTTATATTGTAAATAAGACATTAAAAATTAAACTTTTCTTGGGCATCTCCTCCTAAAATGCCAGGGGAACAGGGTACAGTCTATAAATGGAGAGATACCTGCTGGTATGGAGGGAGTGGCTTTGTGGGACATGGTGGAGACTGAGAAGGGGTCAGGTTCAGGTGAAAGAATGACTGGTGGGATGGGTTAGTATGAGAAGGGGATAGAGAGGAAGAAAAAGAAGATTAAGCTATCAGGGGATGAAAACGGAGTTCCTAAACCCAGCAAAAGAGATAAGAAAGCCTTCTTCAGCAATCAATGCAAAGAAATAGAGGAAAACAACAGAATGGGAAAGACTAGAGATCTCTTCAGGAAAATTAGATACCAAGGGAACATTTCATACAAAGACGGGCTCGATAAAGGACAGAAATGGTATGGACCTAACAGAAGCAGAAGATATTAAGAAGAGGTGGCAAGAATACACAGAAGAACTATACAAAAAAGATCTTCATGACCTAGATAATCACGATGGTGTGATCACTCATCTAGAGCCAGACATCCTGGAGTGTGAAGTCAAGTGGGCCTTAGAAAGCATCACTAGGAACAAAGCTAGTGGAGGTGATGGAGTTCGAGTTGAGCTATTCCAAATCCTGAAAGATGATGCTGTGAAAGTGCTGCACTCAATATGTCAGCAATATTTGGAAAACTCAGCAGTGGCCACAGGACTGGAAAAGGTCAGTTTTTATTCCAATCCCAAAAAAAGGCAATGCCAAAGAATGCTCAAACTACCGCACAACTGCACTCATCTCACATGCTAGTAAAGTAATGCTCAAAATCCTCCAAGCCAGGCTTCAGCAATATGTGAACCGTGACCCTCCAGATATTCAAGCTGGTTTTAGAAAAGGCAGAGGAACCAGAGATCAAATTGTCAACATCCTCTGAATCATGGAAAAAGCAAGAGAGTTCCAGAAAAA
>SJYA01000775.1:296122-340673 GCA_006410615.1 Neotragus moschatus
CTCAGATATGCAGATGACACCACCCTTATGGCAGAAAGTGAAGAGGAACTCAAGAGCCTCTTGATGAAAGTGAAAGAGGAGAGTGAAAAAGTTGGCGTAAAGCTCAACATTCAGAAAACAAAGATCATGGCATCCAGTCCCATCACTTCATGGGAAATAGATGGGGAAACAGTGGAAACAGTGTCAGATTTTATTTTGGGGGGCTCCAAAATCACTGCAGATGGTGACTGCAGCCATGAAATCAAAAGACGCTTACTCCTTGGAAGAAAAGTTATGAGTAACCTAGATAACATATTCAAAAGCAGAGATATTACTTTGCTGACTAAGGTCTGTCTAATCAAGGCTATGGTTTTTCCTGTAGTCACGTACGGATGTGAGGGTTGGACTGTGAAGGCGGCTGAGCGCCGACGAATTGATGCTTTTGAACTGTGGTGTTGGAGAAGACTCTTGGGAGTCTCTTGGACTGCAAGGAGATCCAACCAGTCCATTCTGAAGGAGATCAGCCCTGGGATTTCTCTGGAAGGAATGATGCTAAAGCTGAAACTCCAGTACTCTGGCAACCTCATGCAAAGAGTTGACTCATTGGAAAAGACTTTGATGCTGGGAGGGATTGAGGGCAGGAGGAGATGAGGACGACAGAGGATGAGATGCCTGGATGGTATCACCGACTTGATGGGCTGAATGAACTCTGGGAGTTGGTGATGGACAGGGAGGCCTGGCGTGCTGCGATTCATGGAGTCGCAAAGAGTCGGACACGACTGAGTGACTGAACTGAACTGAACTGAAACCCAGCAGGGTCCACTCTGAATCTCATTTTCATAAAAGATGTTCAGATGCTACTGCCATTTCCTCTTTCACCATGTCAAAATTTAAAATAACCAGCTGGTGATCCCCATTTTTAAAGATTAAATAAAAACAACCCATACCCCTCAATGCAGCCTCAGCAAAAAGAATAATTGTTAAATGTTGGTAATTCTCTTAGGAATACAGGCTCCCTGAGGAATGGTGAATTAACAAGCAACAAGAATAAGAATGATCTTGCAGCTATACAACTTGTAATAGAAAGTTGCTCATGGTTTTTCACAGGTTCAGGAGCTGATATCCTTAGCAGGTTTTAAAAAAAGAAAAAACTAGCTTGAAAGAAAGAAATGGGATAAACTACTTAAGGATTTTTACAAATGACTCAGTTTTGAATAGACTATAGGAGCTGTAACTTTTGGTTTGCCTGATACAGAATAGTTTCTTTCTGTAATATGTGTGTCTCCTATTCCCCTAAAGATATTTAAATCTCCAATACTGTTACTAAAAAATCTACTTCTGTCCTGCAATTTCACTTAGAGAAAAGATTTAAAAAAAAAAAAAAAATTCCTTCCCAAAATAGCAAAGACAACAATGCAAGGAATAATCCTTCAGAATCTGAACAGATATTTCCTGTACTTCACTTGATGTACTAATCACAAAGTTAGGAATTGAAAGGCAAAAAACACCACTACTGACACTTACCTTCCATAACAACAAAACACGCAGCACACCACTCCTGCCCTCCCCTCACCTCCCCCCAAAACAACAAGACACTCCGTGCTACATGTCTGAATATTACAAAAAATAAACTCTGAAAGCTGTCAATACCTGGAAACGTGAATATTAAGCAGGGTAAGTGATCTTCATAATAACGATGTAAGTAAATGAAAAAAGCCAATATTCTTGAATAAAAGCTAGAAATAATCAAATTGGATCTGTTCAATTAGTAGTTGTATGCCTAGATTTAAAAAAAAATTTTATTAAACTTATTCATTAAAAGTATTTTGTCACCGTGAATTTGAAATCCTACTTCCTTATTCTCATTCCCATCTGAAACAAGTATTTTTGCAATGTTTTTTCAGAAGGTAATTATATTTTAACAGAACATGAAAGATGAGCAAACAGTATAAAAAAACCAAGTGCAAAAGAAAGAAAAGTCAAGCACAAGCAGTTTATGTATCAACAAGTTTAAAGACAGCCAGGTGCCCCCATCATCTCTTCTCTTTTCCAGACGAGAATTTTTAGCCTATAAAACAACAACCCTCAGGATAAAAACCACATTCCCCAGTCCCCTCACAGCTAGGTGTGGTCAAATAGCGGTTCTGGCCAATGCGGTTTGGACAGAAAGAATGTGTTTAACTTCCAGGTCCTGCTCTTTGAGGGGAAAAGCACGTCCTCCCTTTTTCTCCCTTTCTGACAGCTGAAATGGGATTGTGGTGATCAGCCATCTTGGACACAGACTGATGGCCAGATCCAAGAACTGTGAAGTCCAGAACAGAAAGAGCCCAGAGTCTGATAACCTCACGGAGCAGAGTGGCCCCAATGGCCCAGACTATTACATAACACAGAAATCAACTTCTATCGGATTTAAATACCTGTTATCTGGGGTTTCTCCTACATACAGTCAAACTCGAAATCCAACAAGTACATAGTAAATGACATGACTTCCAGTCTGTGACAGCAAATAATTGCTGCTACTCGGTGTCCCCACCAGAACCACAAAACCATGGCAAAGCTAATTTAACTATTAGATAGGTAAGACACAGCCTTATAAGGTAAGACATAGCCTTATAAACTCTTCACTGTTAATCTTCCTGATGAATCTTTTTACATAGTCCATCTTACAGAAATGTGATTTTGATCCAGGCTGAATTCTTTTAAAGTAAATCTAGTTTACTTATTTAAAATCAAAACATTGCAAACCAAACTCTCTGCAAACTTATCTAGAAACAGACACTAAAAGTCTTGAACTGGACTCATCAATATACTGTGCGTGTTAAACATTTCTGATAAATGCTGTTCCCATAAAAGGTTTTTAGCATTATCAGGATGGCATTTCTGCACTGTGCACGCATGCCTGCTCAGTCATGTCTGATTCCTTGCAATCCCATGGACGGTAGCCTGCCAGGTTCCTCTGTCCATGGGATTATCCTGGCAAGAATAATGGACTGACTTGCCATTTCCTACTCCAGGGGATCTTCCCAACTCAGGGATCAAACCTGTGTCTACTCCGGCTCCTGCAGATTCTTTACCACTGAGCTATTTACTACATGGCTCAGAGGTAAAGAATGTAGTAAATGGGAAGCTCATTTATTACACTGTACTTCTGTTTATTTTTATTCTTAAAGTTAAAACAGTAATCATTTGATACGCTGAGTTCCCCATCAAAACATTATCTAAATAAACTCCTAGTTAGAAATGGATGCTTGAGGGGCTTCCCTGGTGGCTCAGTGGTAAAGAATCTGCCTGCCAATTTAAGAGACACAGGTTTGATCCCTGATCCAGGAAGATTCCACATGTCATGGAGCAAATAAGTCTGTGTGCCACAACTATTAAGCCTGTTCTCTAGAGCCTGAGAAACACAATTACTGAGCCCCTGTGCCACAACCACTGAAGCCTGTGCACCCTAAAGCCTGTGCTCCACAACAGGAGAAGTCACTGCAATGAGAAGCCTGTGTCCTATAACTAGAGAGCAGCCCCCAATCGCCACAACTAGAGAAAAGCTTGAGCAGCAACGAAGACCCAGCACAGCCAATAAATAAATAAAAGATAATTAACACAAATCCCAATAACCAGTGTGAAAAATGTTGAAAGATAATAGTCTAGAAATAAGCAAAATGTTTGAGGAATGACATTTTCCCTCTGTTTACAGACTAAGAGCTTGCTATACCAGAGCCATTAGTAACTTCAGGAAATTCTCTGAGCTTCAACCAGAGCAACTCTGCTGTTTCTGCTGCTGCTGCCACGTCACTTCAGTCATATCCAACTCTGTGCGACCCCACAGACGGCAGCCCACCAGGCTCTCCGTCCCTGGGATCCTCCAGGCAAGAACACTGAGGTGGGCTGCCATTTCCTTCTCCAATGCATGAAAGTGAAAAGTGAAAGTGAAGTCGCTCAGTCATGTCCGACTCTTTGCGACCCCATGGACTGCAGCCTACCAGGCTCCTCCATCCATGGGACTTTCCAAGCAAGAGTACTGGACTGGGGTGCCACTGCCTTCTCTGCTGCTGTTACGGGTATATTCAATCGTGCTTCAGTGGAAGACTGTTTGAACAAAACCCCCTCACTTTAGCCAAAAGATTTTAAAACTACCTAAATATAGTTGGTAGGCAAAGGGCAATAGACATATAGCTACCATTAAAAAGAAAGCTGTCAAAAAATGGAAGAAAGTATTAATAAATCATTGGAAAGACCTGATTTGATGAAAAGAAGTAATGAGATTATTGTTTTAAAAAAAAAAAACATTAAGTTTAAAATTTTCTGGAGCTGTCCTAAAGTCAGACAGATCTAGATTATAAGCCTCATTCATCAACTATATCTCTTTAGACAAGTTACTTAAGTTTCCTGGGTCCTTGCTTTTTCCATCTGTAAAAGGAAGAAACCTGTACTTATTTCATAGGACTGTTAACAGGATTAAGTGATTACGTCTGCAAAGTTCCTAGCAAAGTGCTTAGTCCAGAGGTGGTACATCAGTCACTCAGTAGCTAAGTCCTCTCTGACTCTTTGCAACCCCATGGACTGCAGCACACCAGGTTTTCCTGTACTTCGCTATCTTCTGGAATTTGTCTGCTCAGATTCATGTCCACTAAGTCAGTGATGCCATCCAACCATCTCATACTGTGTTGCTCCCTTCTCATTTGCCCTCAATCTTTCCCCACATCAGAGTCTTTTCCAGTGAGTCGGCTCTTTGTATCAGGTGGCCAAAGTATTGGAGCTTCAGCTTCAGCATCAGTCCTTCCAGTGAATATTCAGGGTTGATTTCCTTTAGGACTCACCAGTTTGATCTCCTTGCTATCCAAGGGATTCTCAAGAGTCTTCTCCAGTGCTACAAGTTAAAAGCATCAATTCTTCGGTGCTCAGCCTTCTTTACAATTCATCTCTCACATATGTACATGATTACTGGAAAAACCAGGGCTTTGACTATATGAACCTTTGTCAGCAAAATGAGGTCTCTGCTTCTTAAAACGCTGTTTAGTATCAGTAAATGTTATGCCCCTCCCTATCCACTCTGCCACCAAACATCAGAATCTCAGAACAAATTACAAACAAAAGAATTCTGAAGTGGGTTGTATGCCTTTTTGCAATGGGTGATATTTATGTTGGAGATGAGCTAAAAACACTTCCCTGGATGAAACTGTACACTTACTCAAAAATCTGTACATCTGTGTTGAAAGCAGCATTATTCACAACCAAAAAGTAGAAACAATCGAAAAGTCCAACAACTGACAAAGGGATAAAAAAAAAAATGTGGTATATCCAAACACAGAATATTATCCAGCAATAAAAAGGTACACGGGCTTCCCAGGTGGCACAGTGGTAAAGAATTCACCTGCCAATGCAGGAGACTCAGGAGACACGGGTTTGATTCCTGAGTTGGGAAGATCCCCTGGAGAAGGAAAAGGCAACCCACTCTAGTATCCTTGCCTGGGAAATCTCATGGACAGAGGAGACTGGTGGGCTACAGTCCATGGGGCTGCAAAGAGTTGGACACGATTAAGTGCCTGCGCATGCGTGCATACAAACACACACACACACACACAGGTACATGGCACAACATGGATGAACCTTCAAAACTTTATGCTAAACAAAATGAGCCAGTCACAGAACACTACATTTTGTTTGACTCCGAGGACACGACTGAGTGAGTGAGCATGCACATTTACGTGAAAATATCCAGAAGAGTCAAATCCATAGATGTAGAAAGTAGAGGGGGTAGAAGGCAGGGGAAGCGACAACTCATGGATATGGGATTTCCTCTCGCGGTGATGAAAGCGTTTTTAAATTAGGCTGCAATAAAGTATGAACTGCATAATTTAAACGGGTCAGTTATGTGGCACGTGAATTATACCTCAATGAAGCTTTTAAACAAACCTCACTGCATCTAAAATGTCATGAATCAAATCACAGCTATTGAAAACATACCATCTGCTAGAAAACAGACTATGCTGGAGGGTTTGTGTATACACAACCTCTAATGTCGTTTTATAATGTCCCCAGCAGTGCATCACGTTTACTTCTTTCAGCTCATTATATGCAACGGATGCCTTATCTCCTCTGTACCTCCAATGATACCAGCTATGTGCCATACTTGAGAAAACCGAGGAGAGCCACTCAGCTTCTTACATCTCTTGTGGAACTCTAATGGATAAACATTCTTTTAAAACAAATACAACAGTTATGAAAACTGACCATATCAACAGACCATAAAGCAACTTATAAACATTTCAAAGTACTGCTAACCTACAGACCACTTCATCTGTCGACAATACAATATAAATCAATAAAAGATAACTTTTTAAAAAGCCCAGCTATAAAAAAGTCCTCTGTTGTGCCATTTACTTGTACTACACACTTGCACATGCAATACATGCATACTGCCACTTGATAATGTTAGTTCACAAGGAAATAGCTGAGGTTGTGTGTATGGCTGCATACTGCCAACAGACTTCCTTGTTACATCTAATACATCTGTTTCTCAAAAAATGTATATAACCAATCATTTTCAGGAATATTTGGGAATTTGCTAGTTAAAGCATTCATGGAGTAAATTTTTTGTATTATAAATAATTATTGCCTAACTCATCTGCACTTAATTCTTTGAAAAGCTTATTCTGTATTTAGCAGAGTATTCAGTACTGCATGAGATGCAAAACAATGCAGAGAAAGGAATTTGGTGCTCTGGTCAGTGCCAAGGTCAACATTTCCCCAAAGTGTTCTTCTAATTCAGCAAGCCAAGGCCTGGAACCAGTCCATGGCTTTATCATCATTGTGGATTTATCCTTCAGCAGTTCCTGAGAAAAGACCTCCACTGGGTCCTATCTCAGCAGAAAAATGGGACCAGGCTTCAATTACCTGAGGTGACCAAACTAGCTTAAAAATTTGAAGGACAGCCAACAATCTTCCTCATCACTAAAATGGAGTGCCAAGTCATAGCTCTCCCCTCTCTTTCCCAGGCCAATGTCACTGAACCACTTGAGCCTCTTTAGAAAGACCTACTGCACAACTGCTTGCTTTTTATTAGACTAGAGCAGTTTTCACATGAAGACAAAGCTAAACGCTCATTTCTTGGACTGTGATGTGCTCTTCTGCTGGTTCACCCACTCTGCCTATCCCTCTTCTCAGACCTGGACATATCAAAGGCAACACTATATTCTTTGCTAATTTATAAAAAGGCATGATCTTGTCAATCTTGTCAACGGTTTCTCTAAATTGACATCACTTGTTTATTTGATTGAGAAAAATAGTTACAGCAAATAGGAAGTACTGAATTTTAACTTGGATACCAATTGCACTGCTGATGTATTATACATAAACTTTGATACAACCATAGCATTTGTTGAGTATGCAAATCCCTGCTCTATTTCTACCTCATCTCTTTCTTCGAACAACAGATTCCTAGAAAGGAAGATGGAAACTATTGACATTTAGTAAACTAATATACAAGCTTTAAGTTTGAAACCTATGTTGCTCAAGGCTGACAAGGAAGATTTCCAGAACCTTGAGAGCTCCTCTGCGATCCAGCCCTGAGTGGCTCATAACAGGAGTGAGAGAACTTTTGTTCTCTGATCACAGGATCATTATGTTCAATTATATAAGAGAGGCAATAACTGTGCCAACCAGGAGAGCAGCGAGCAGAAAACACAGGGGTGAAGACTGCCTGGCACCAAAAGCATACGCAACCAGATTTGGGCTCTTTAGAGGTGTGGCATGAGCAGGACAAGATTTAAGTGCTAGGATAAAAGCAACAGGTTAATTACGAAGCAGAGTGTAGTAAGAACGCCTAGAGACATTACAAAGGCCACCAAAAACATCCTACTGTGAGGTACTGTGGCACGCTGGTTAGTGCCCCAAATCTGAAGCCAGATGCTTGGATTCAGTCCTGGCTCTGCCACTTACTATAAACTGTTCACAGAAGCAAGAGAAGTGTCCACTGAACTGGTCAAGATGTAAAAAGCCAATGTTTAAAAATCTTAAAATACATAAAACATAAAAAGCAAAGCTACTTTAAAAGGCTTGCTGTGGTCAGCCTGTTTCCCACACTTTGTACGCTCCACATAAACACGGTAGGCATGCACACATGTAAGTGTGTGTTCCCCATCTCTCCTTCCGCCACTGCTGATGGCCTGCGAGGACTCAGGCACGGCCTAGGCCCCTGGGCTGCGCTGGAGCAGACAGCCATTCCCTTGTGGAGCTCTGATCTGAGGGACAGAAAACTACTATAAGCAAAGTGGGTGGATGAATTATACAGAAATGTTAGAAGGTAGAGAATGCTTTGGAAAAAGAAAAATTTAGAAGAAGGAAAGCAGGGTCTGGGGGCTTAGCAGGCACTAAACAGGGCAATCAGGCAGAACTCATCTGAGAATGAGAGAGCTGAGTAAAACTGGAGGGAGGAGTAAACCACACAGACAGCTTGAGAAGAGCCTTCTGGTCAGACTCTTCCAGGAGGCGGAAACAGCTATGCAAATCAACAAACTGAGAACCCCAAACACGTATCAAACTTTAACACTAGAAGCAATGATCAGCCTTTTTCCCAAATAATCACTCATCTTTGGAAAAATACTTTTCTGAGAGGTTTAAAAAAGACAGATAGGAATGTCTGGATTTTATAGAAGTATTTTGAAATTTAGAAAACTGATTATCATGGTTAATCTGAACAGGTAAGTGAATATTCTCCTGAACAACCACCCCACGGTGGCGAGAAGGGAGCCTGCAGGCAGCTAGGGGGAGGCCAGGCTCGCAGGGCCCCGCCTCCCCATTCGTCCATCAAGCCTGTTCCACTTGAGATTCCAGGGAGCCAACCTTCCCCCACAGGCTATCAGACCGCTCCCCCACACAGGAAGCACATCCAGCTTGGGACCAGCATGAGGGAGATTTGTTTTTCTCATCTGTAAAGTGTTACTTACACCCACACTCATTCACACTAAAAGGGCTTTTCTGTGGGAAATAGCGATCAACAAAATAGTAAATTCTAAAAAAATATTTTGCCCTCATCAGATACTCTTGCTTCCCTTGTGGCTCAGATGGTAAAGCGTCTGCCTACAATGCGGGAGACCCAGATTCAATCCCTGGGTCGGGAAGATCCTCTGGAGAAGGAAATGGCAACCCACTCCAGTACTCTTGCCTGGAAAATCCCATGGACGGAGGAGCTCGGTAGGCTACAGTCCATGGGGTCGCAAAGAGTCGGACACGACTGAGTGACTTGACCTCATCAGATACCAACTAAAAGGGACAAAAGGGTGGTTTTGGAAATCATTTGAAACATCAAAAGATTAACTGTCCTGGTCAAATGAACTGGAGGGGCAGAGACGTATTTCATTCAAACATATACAATTCTTGAATTTATTTGTCTCCTACCCTGAGTGAGTGAACGCTAATTACTAACCATCATGAAAATAGCTCTTACTGGTTCTATAAACTGATACCATCTCCCAGCCATTTGAGGTAGCTTACTAATCAAAAACAAAGGTTCCCAATATTTCAATTTTTTTTTCCCCTGTTCAGTTGAGCTGCAGGAAATGGAAGCAGTTGAATGTGAATGTAAATACGGATGTCCTTACAGAACTGCTGTCATAAATTACATGATCAGGAAAAGAGCAAAACAATACAAAAGATCATAATCTCAAAGTCTCCTATTGCCATCCCAGAAAACAGGTCATTTTTATAGAAATGGTGCTGATGATAACAGTTAAACTAATAAATAACAACCAGTGACTCCAGTCTCCCTAGGCAGAGGCTATAATTACACTCTGTCAAGCTTTCTGTTATATTCTAAGGCTATCTGGCTAATATGAAGAAATAAGGAAATCAGAACATCCTTTCAGGGAAACAATTGTGCAGTGTTCACAAGTCTGTAAAACATTTATATGTTTCGATCCAATACATCTTCTAGGAATCTACCCAAAAGAAAAACAGAAACCTGTCCACTCGATGTTATTTTTACAGGGACCAACTGTGAACAGTTTTAAGAAGTATTTTAGAACGTTATATATTGGGCTTCCCAGGTGGTGCCAGTGGTAAAGAATCCACCTGCAGTGCAGGAGATGTAAGAGTTTCAGGGTTCGATCCCTGGGTTGGGAAGTTCCCCTGTAAGAGGGCATGGCAACCCATTCCAGTATTTTTACCTGGAGAATCCCATGGACAGAGGAGCCTGGCAGGCTACACTCCATAGAGCCACAAAGGGTCGGACATGATTGCAGGACTTAGCACCCACGCACATATCCAGCAAAAAAAAAATGTTCATTAAGAATTCTTCTAGCAGAAAGGCACTATCTTTGTTAGGAAAAAAACTTCTTAAATACACCAAGTAGCCAGTATAGTACAGTGTAAAATGCACAGGTTCGGGAATAAAACGGTCTGGCTGGTGGTCTGGCTCTGTTCTTCACTATCGAGAGCTGTGTCACTTCAAGCCAGTCCGTTCCAGCCCTCTGTTAAGTGTCCTCATCTGCAAAATAGGGATGTGACTAACCAACTTACCTTCCTCACGGTAAATTTTGTGTGTGCCTGTGTGAGCAAAGGAAAGTANAGGGTCGGACATGATTGCAGGACTTAGCACCCACGCACATATCCAGCAAAAAAAAAATGTTCATTAAGAATTCTTCTAGCAGAAAGGCACTATCTTTGTTAGGAAAAAAACTTCTTAAATACACCAAGTAGCCAGTATAGTACAGTGTAAAATGCACAGGTTCGGGAATAAAACGGTCTGGCTGGTGGTCTGGCTCTGTTCTTCACTATCGAGAGCTGTGTCACTTCAAGCCAGTCCGTTCCAGCCCTCTGTTAAGTGTCCTCATCTGCAAAATAGGGATGTGACTAACCAACTTACCTTCCTCACGGTAAATTTTGTGTGTGCCTGTGTGAGCAAAGGAAAGTAATAAATGAACCTGAAAACCTTTGGAAGTTGTCAGTAAAGGATCATTATCATCATCATCCAAGTTGCAACTGAAGGAAAGAATAAAAAAGTGTAAAGAGGCACTTTTTTCTCAGTAGACAAAGGAGAAAAGGAAAGCAGGATGCCTTGTAAAATTACCTACTTACGGATGACCAGAGAGGTAGAACAATGGTGTTCAGGAAGAATCTACAATTGGACAAGGATACATTTTAGACCAATGAGAAGCAGATGAAAAGCCATGTAATATATTATGTTCCAAAAGTCTCTAAGGAGAGGAGCACGTGGGCTGTGAATGGAGGTGGAGAAGAAAGGGATGTGTGTGAGGGACGGGAGGCAGGCTGACCAAAGAACTTGTGTCAAGATTCTCCCGAGGACTTTAAGGCCAGGATTAAGAAAGTGAACAAAACTCTGTTCCAAAAGAGTACAACTAGTGATGGAGGCAGGTTATATCCAATGTTCCTGAGACACTACCATTATCACTGCCTTAGTTAACTGGATTACGCAGTTTTTGTAAATCACCAGGATTCCCAGGCTGTCCTTCCTTTAAAGAAAAAAATCCTTTGCTCATTAATGCAGAAACAGGTAGGTGTGGATGACTTGGTGGCATTAAAGAAAGGAAAATAACTCAAACTCATATTTAGAAATTACTTGAGTTATTTCTGAATCTGACATCAGTCAGTCACATGGCTGCTTTGGACCCAATCTGACAGAATTATGTGCGACCATGAATAGAGGAAAAGAACAGAATGGGAAACACTAGAGATCTCTTCAAGAAAATTAGAGATACCAAGGGAACATTTGAGGCAAAGATGGGCTCGATAAAAGACAGAAATGGTATGGACCTAACAGAAGCAGAAGATATTAAGAAGAGGTGGCAAGAATACGCAGAAGAACTANGGGGGGGGGGAGCTTTCACTGGAAATGATCACAGTAATGATTCTCCAGAAACAGATACTGTAACAATTAACCCAGTGAGTCACTCCTTGGCCCACAGCTGTGAACGTCAGTCATTTCTCCAGTGGGGGCGACAAACGCCATCTTTCCTTCCTTCCTTTAAGAGAAGGAAAGTGAAAGTGAAGTTGCTTAGTCGTGTCCAATTCTTTGCAACCCCATGGACTGTAGCCTACCAGGCTCCTGGGTCCATGGGATTTTCCAGGCAAGAATACTGGAGTGGGTTGCCATTTCCTTCTCCAGGGGATCTTTCCGACCCAGGGATCGAACCTGGGTCTCTTGCATTGTAGGCAGACGCTTTACCATATGAGCTACCAGGAAAGCCCCCGGAACATTACTCTATCTCCTCCAGCACCTTACTTGCTTGCACCAGTTGCAAGTCAGGAAAAAGAAAGAAAGCAGCATGAGAATTTCAGAAAATAATTCCTCCTGGTTAGCACATATTTCTGTGTTAAATCACTCAATTGTCCTGATGGTGTTAAATCACTCAATTGTTTAAAATTTAGGAAACATGAAGAATCCTCCTCTGGCCCAGAAAAGCCCCTGTTTACCTGTATCTACAGATCCCATCACCACTCTTCTAACTCACCAACCTCACACCCTCTGCACTTCCTCCAATACATCAATTCTGTAGGACCCCCGCCCCCACCAACCGTTTCCTGGGCCCAGGAACACACCTTCCCTAGACCTTCTCATAAACCGACTTCCTCTCATCATTTCAGGTCTCAGCTCAAATTATCACATCTTCAGAAACAATGTTTCTCATCATCCTAGAAAAAATGGAAGTCTGTTACCCCCCCAAGCTTTATCTTATGTTATGGCAATTACTTGCTAAGAAGTTCAGCCATTTTAAGTCAACCAGCTGGACTATCACGATTTTAAATTAACAGACATGTAGCAGTCACTTCACTCAGTCAAACAACTTCAAAAGTCCTCAACTTTTAACAGAAATAAATTCTGAACATTTAGAGATTTTCCCTGATATGTTACTTCACGTCACCAGTCCCCAATCCACCCTCCACACAGATACAGACACAAAATCCAGATGGACAGCAGGGGCCATACACGTAGAACCCAGCAGCTGGGTTAAAGGATGGGATTCTAGTCAGGACAGTCTTGTTACCGGCACCTGTTCTCCAAAACTCAGGGATAGAAAGGCACCTTGTTCAGGCAGCATTACTTTAAAAAGCTCCTCCTGATCTTCAGAGGTGTGAGCAGTAAGGAAATAACTGAATCCTGTGTAAGTACGGTGCAGCAGAAGCACCGACACCAACAAAATCTCTCAGGCTGCTTTGTGTGTGCATGCTCCGTGATGCCTGACTCTGCTACGCTACGGACTGCAGCCCACCCGGGTCCTCTGTCCATGAGATTTTCCAGGCAAGGATATCGCAGGGGCTTGTCATTTCCTTTTCCAAACCCACATCTCTTGCACTGGCAGGTGGATTCTCTACCACTGCATCACCTGGGAATATCTACCAATGTATTACTTCAAGGTTAGTTTTCTCTTTTTGCAGGGGGAGGGTCTGGGTAACTGAACATTTATGCCTAGCTTTGCTTCCATTCGTTAGTATTCTATAGCTACCAAAATAAATTCTAAGGCCATACTTTACATTTTTATAAAAGTCAATGGTCCCAAGATGCAATTTTTCCTCCAAATTTCTCTCCTATACCTTGTTTTGAAACACAACTAGGACCAAATTTAAAGTATAGTACAACTTGTTTTTCGACTCTCTGATGGGCCTCAAAAGAGAAATGTAGGCAGGACACTTGCAATGTCTGATTAAGGAAGCAGAAAACCTACAAGAATCTGCAGGAAGAGCAGAAGAGAGAAGCACGGGTGGCAAGCAAAGTTTATGTGTATTTCCAGCTTTCAAAAATGAAGTGGAAAAGCTGTAAAAGCATTTTTAGGGTTGCTGCTTCCACATAAGACCTCCAAGCATAGGGGACACTAAGGAGAGGAAGAAAATCTGAAAACAGAGACGAGGACTGTTGAACTAGTGCAATAATACTGGCAACTTCCTATGTGACACGAACCACTTCTAAGCACCTCTATTACTTAAAATAATAAGATGATAGTCTTATTTTGGACAGAATCTAACAAATTGTCCCATGAAAAATATTCCTTTCTCATCAAAGATACATCCATAACCTCTAATAGAAAAGACATCTGAAAGAAGTGGTGGTCAAAAGGTAACTTTAATTATTATCTTTTTTGAACTGAAGGCAAACTTTTTTTTTTTTTTAAGTGAAGAAAAGAAAAAGAGGGAGAAAATTTACAGAAAATTTTTGAACGGAAGAAAGGTGCCAAGATGCAGAGGAAGACAAACATGGGGAATAAGGAACAAAGGGCCTCATGGGAGAGACCAAGAATCGGTGGGCAGCCTAAGTCACTCTGTCTTCACATCAGGATGAAGAGGGGACAGCTGGCACTGGGGGCACTGGAATCTGGGGAGCAGAGCCAAGTGGGAGCTGTGAGGAGGTCCACACTCCCCCAGGTCAGGCACCCCTTTCCCGCTGCTGCCCCAAATCCCAGGGAATCCCCAGCAAAGGTTCTGATGGTCTTGGTGGGAGAGGGAAGAGGGGACAGAGGTGCCCACCAAGTCATAAGAGTGAAGTGTGTAAAAAGTCATTTTAATTAACTAGTCATCATGTAAATATTTTAATAAAGTCCATACAGCAATGAAGGGTGAAACAAGAGGGTGACCTAAAGACTAGGTGCCAATAACAGAACATGCACAGAATCTAAAAGGACACGGGAACACGTACATAAACTATTATGCTGTACATAGTATACACGAGTATGAGGACAGAAAAGGGTACGAGAAGCGACAAGGAGCTTCGACACTGTGTCAAGCTCCGATTTTATCTACAAGTCAATTGGCTTGACCTATTTCCAGCTGGTGTGAAGAAAGGCACCTTCCTAAGGTGCACTCGCTTGAAAGCAATGTGGCTGCATCTGGAAAACAGAGAAACCGAAGAGCAGACCAGCTTCAGTTTTGCCCGATGTGTACTACTCACTTCTATCACACCTTTGACCTGTGGTTCAAAATCCAAAGATACAAAAGATATACATACAGTGAAAACACCATTCCCTCTCCTGTTTTCCAGTCAAGTTCATTCCTGAGAATTTGTCCAAAGATGCACATACTACAAGCAATAGCACCTTTTCACATGGGCAAATTTTGATATAGATGTTTATAACGCTTTTTGAAAAGCAGTCTTTGTTCTAACTAAACTCACTGGCATCACACATATCCATACATTTCAACTTTGAGGCTGACTTCAAGACTTTTTTGGGGGCGGGGTGGGGGCGGGCAAGCAGTATGGCTCATGAGATCTTAGTTCCTCGACCAAGATTGACCCTGGGGTCCTTGGCAGTGAAAGGGCAGAGTCCTAACCACTGGACCACAAGGGAACTCCCGAAGACATTTTAAGTACCAAGAGAAGTGAGCTTCCCTGATGTCTCACACTAAAGAATCTGTCTGCAATGCAGGAGACCAGGGTTCGATCGCCAGGCCAGTAAGATGCCCTGAAGAAAGGCACGGCTACCCACTCCAATATTCTTGCCTGGAGAAGTCTATGGACAGAGGAGCCTGGCGGGCTACAGTCCAAGGGGTTCCAAAGAGTCGGACACGATTGAGCAGCCAATATTTTCACTTCACTTTCAACAAGAGAAGCGGTAGAGTGAAAGTGCTGGATTATTAAGTCCGGGTTCTCGCCTCCATTCTGTGTAAGTTTGGGAAAGTCCCACCATTTCTTCAGCACTCTCCCTTATCTCTGTGGCCACCTCTTGAGTCCAGGTCACTTTCAGCTCCTGCCTGGACCTGCCCAGTCCCTCCACATCCTCCAAAATAACCCACTCTCTTGCTTCATCCAGGCCATTCTACTCAGGGCTGCAGCTGACATAACTTTTAAGTGCAAATCTTGCTTTTATGAACTCTCGTACAATCTTTCACCTATATGGTGAAACCAGGCACAGAGCACATCCACAGCGTCCAGAGTGAGGCTGGCAGTCTTCAAAGCTCCCTTCCTGAGCTGGATTCCTTCACTCAACACATGAAAAGACTGGAGCCCACAAAGACAAAGTAGGTACGCCACATCCTGGATGCCACATGGTTCCCAGAATGCCACGATTATGTGGCAATCTAAAGGTCATCCACCCACCGATGAGTATTTACCAAAGGTCAGGCACTGTGCTAGCTCTCAGGAACTTTGGTGAAGAGGTGAGACCTCTGACTTCTTAGAGCTTGTGTTTCTAGATACAGTTCTAGAAAAGCAGCACACACCTGAGACGGTATTCTCTCGCTTCACTGGAATCCTTGTCAAAATGTCTCCTCTTCCAACAACTGTCTGGAACACCATCCCTCACTTCACTCCACCTGCTTCATCTGTCTACACAGCACAGATCATCAACAGAATATGATAAATTTGTGCTTCATCTGTTTGCCCACTAGCTGGAAGCTTCCTGAGTGTATCTACCTTGCTCACTGCTATCTACCCCATGCCTAGAACAGTGTCAAGCACAGAGGAGGCACTCAATAAATATTTGCTGGGAAAAAACAGGCAATGTGACAAGAAGAGACGGAGATGGGCAAGTAGCCACTTTAGGAAGGGTGATCAGAAAAGGGCTGTCAGACAAGGTGACATTGAAGCTGCAGCCTGAAGAACAGTAAGGGGAAGAGTCAGGAACAGATCAGTCTATGGAGAAGGAACGGTGAGTGTGAAGGCCCTGGGGCATGAGAGGTCCTAGTGTGAAAGGGGCAACTTTGCCCTGCATAGTGAGGGAGGGGAAAGCAGTAGCCAAAGCTGGAGAAACAGGCAGGACCCTGAAGGCTATGCTAAGGAGTCAATAGTTTATCCTATATGAAATGCCACCATTAAGAACTAAGCAAGGAGTTACATGATATGGCTGTGTTTTTCATAGAGCACTGTAACCCTGTGCACAGAACAGTGTATAGAAGACAAAAATGAAAGCAGAAGGACCAATTAGGAAACTCAAGCAGTTTTCCAGTTGAGAAATGATAGTAATTTAGTGGTGAAGTATAGACAAAGAGAAGTGAAGATACTTGAGGTATGTGTCAAGTAGAATTGATAAGACGTGCTAATGGGCTGGACGGAGACAGGGAAGATATAAGATGATTTCCAAGTTTCTGACTTATGCAATTGGGTGTATCAGGATCTACTAGCTGAAATGAAAAAGGGTTGAGGGGGAAAAGCCAGAACTTTGTTTTGCACCCAGGAAGCCTGAGTCATAGGTTCCTGATCTCCAGGTGGAACTCAGAGGACAGGTCTGGGCTGCAGCTACATGCTCAAGAGTCATCAGCATAAAGATGATATTTAAAGCCACGGGAGTAAGTGAAATGACCAAGAGGAAAGAGCACAAATAAAGAGAAGTGAGGTCCAAAACTGAGCCTGGAGGCATTCCAGCACTTAGAGGTCACGCAGAGCACGGAGGCGGGCTTCCCTGATGGCTCCCACGGTAAAGCGTCTGCCTGCAATGCAGGAGCCCCTGGTTTGTTTCCTGGGTCGGGAAAGTCTCCTGGAGAAGGAGATGGCAATCCACTCCAGCACTCTTGCCTGGAAAATCCCATGGACAGAGGAGCCTGATAGGCTACAGTCCATGGGGTCGCAAAGAGTCGGACACGACTGAGCGACTTCACTTCACTTCAGAGCACGGAGGCAGTAAAAGAGAAGGAGGAGGACTGGTCTATGAGACAGAAAGAAAACAACTGGATTCCATCAGAGAGGACCTGGGGGCTCTTGGCAAGAATGGTTTCAGTGAAGGAGTGAGGAACAGAGCCAGTACTGAGTGGTTCAAATAGTGAATGGAAGAGAAAAAAAGGTAGAAGAAAGAATAGACAACTCTTTTGAAAGGTTTTAACTGTGAAGGGGAGAAAAAAATGGGCCACTAGAAATCAAGAGAGGTGAACTTAACAAGGGACAATTTCTTTCTACAGATGGGGTGCACCAGAGCCTATCTGTACGTTAACAGGGGTGCTCCAGCAGACAGGGGCAGCCTGAAGATGGGAGAGACAGAGAGGTGACCACAGAAGCAGCAAAGTCCCTGGGAAGGAGATGGGGCACTCAGAGCAGACGGAAGGATTGTCATGGGGGTGGAGGGTCAGGAGACGATACAAGTGCTCCTTCCATTATACCCAACCGGAGGGGGATGAGAGGAGAGTGGCCCAGCTGCCAAAACAAAAACCTCTGGATAAGGAGGAGGGCAAATGAGGGTGTCCCTCTAGATAGATTCTTATTTTCTCAGGCAAGCACCAAACAAAGCCATCAGCTGAGAGAACAGAAGTCTGTAAGGTTTGAGGGAAAGGTATGAAGTACTCTTCTTAGAACCTGAGGAAGCAAACTTAAAAGCTGGGCTTCCTGACAGTGATGAACCCCATTTCAGACTGTGGTTATGTCAACATGGAATTTCAGGTAAGACTTCCCATACATGGTCAATACTCCCTTCAATCAATGTTGTCATTCAAATTTATACCAAGAACTAGGTTTGTAATATCATCTTGGGAAATCACTGATCTAATATAAGTAAATGTCCCCTCTCCCACCAAAACAGAATATTACAGACTCTACACATTCCCAGGATTTCAATCAATCATCACCAGCATCTTTAAAAAAAGAGATCAGACCATAAACCATAATGACCATAAACCAAATGAAAAAAAAAAATTACATAATCAGAGGAAATGTGACCACAGACTATCTTACGTATTTCTAGATTAAAACGCATACCGATACTTGATATGCTTTAAAATAATTGAAGAGGGCAAGAGAAAGTGGGTAAGGGTATAGACAAAATTAGACTGGCCATGTGTTAGTAATTGTTGATGTTGGGGTAATCAGTATTCAGGGATTCCCTATACTAGTCTCTCTACTCTGAAATGTATTTGAAAATCTCCATTTAAAAAAAGTAAAAAGTAATAAAAGAAATCCAGAACCAATACTTGGTTATACTTTAGATCAGTCCTGGGTGTTCTTTTGAAAGGAATGATGCTAAAGCTGAAATTCCAATACTTTGGCCACCTCATATGAAGAGTTGACTCATTGGAAAAGACTCTGATGCTGGGAGGGATTGGGGGCAGGAAGAGACGGAGACGACAGATGATGAGATGGCTGGATGGCATCACTGACTTGATGGGCGTGAGTCTGAGTGAACTCCAGGAGCTGGTGATGGACAGGGAGGCCTGGGGTGCTGCAGTCCATGGGGTCGCAAAGAGTCGGACACAACTGAGTGACTGAACTGAACCAATATTTATTTTATGTTTCCAATATGAATATTCCCCAATATTTCATTTTTTTTTTCATTTCCAAAATTCTAGTTTGCTTCCTTAATAACTAACTCATCAGGAAAGGAAGCCCTTATCCTTCCAAACAAAATTCACTTTATTTGAAAAATAACCCTCTCTCTTGTCTGTTTTGTAGGATCAAGCCTGCCCCACTGACCATGTATCTTACTGCATGAGGCCTGCCCAAGTCCCCCAGTGCAGTCTGAGACAAGGGGGCACTACTGCCCAACCCAGGGGGTTCGGATGCAGGCTGGCTGGATCCCACACTAAGCTCTGCCTCCATCACTATTAAAGGTAACATGTGAGCCTCAAAAAATGAAGAGAGAAAGAAAAAAGTAAAATAAAAGTGATCAACTTTTCTTTCTTTTCTCAACAAATGTCTGATCTCCAAAGATCTTGGAACCACCACAACAAACAAGCGCACCTTCATTAACTTCTCTTTTAGCAAAAAAAGTAAAGGACTGGGACGTGTCCAGTGGTTAAGACTATGTGCTTCCAATGCAGGGGGTCAGGGCTGATCCCTGGTCAGGAGGAGGGGGAGACAGAGGAGGAGAAGGGAGAAAAGGAAGCAGGGAGGAAGAGAGCAAAGGACAGAGACGAGAGTATCCTTGCTGGTGGGAATGGAGTGGACAGTCCTCTGTGCTTCCCAGAGGCCCCTGCTGCCTTGGTCAGATTAATTTATACCAGAAGTAAAGCTTTTAAAGATGCTTAACCACTGTGGTGAATGTGGGTAGCAAATGAATGCTACTGAGGAGAAATCAGCACTGAGTAATGCCCCTCCTGAGACAAAAGGTGGGTCATATTTCTCTGATTCTACTATACAACTCTCCTCCATCCCTTCCCACATCTCTTCTCCCTACTAACCCCTTCTAAAACCAAACTTGTGGCAACTAAAATGAACTGGAAAGAGCCAAAATTTTAAGGACACCACTGCTCCAGTTCTACCTTGCCAATTGGAGGGTTACCTGACTGGTTTCACTGACGGAACTGGTTGCCCAGGAGGGTGGATGTTATCTCTGAGAGCCACAAAGACCATCTTCTCTTTGTAGCAGCTATTCTAAACGTTTCTTAGTTTATGAATACGTATCTGTTTCAGCGGTTTCCAAGTCCGGAATTTTACAGGAATTTCTAGAAGAGTTCTTTTAAGATTTGGTTGGGGCCCATAAACTTGTATTTTTCAAAAAGTCATCAGGTGGTTGCACTTACTCAGGCTTAGAAACAAATGATGTATTATGAGCTGATGTACAAACATAAGTCATATTCAAATGAGAAAACTACCTCTAAAAGCTTTAATTATTTTGAACATAACCAAAATATTTTCTCTAAATAAAACTACAATTCTAGATAATATGCAAAGTAAAATCAAACTGTTAATTCAGAAAAAAAAAAAAAAAATAAAAAGTTAACAAATTACAAGGAAGGACTAAAGTATAGTCTTCTAAGACTGACCTTGCTGACATATTGGACTGGATGATTCTTAGTTGATAGAGGCTATGCATTGTTGACTAGTCTTATCAACCGAATATAATTTCAGTGAAAATCTTACTGTAAGAACAGAATGAGTGATTTTGCTGAAATGATGGCCAGCTCTCTGATTTCTACCCACTAGATGCCAGTAGCATCCCCCCAAGTTGTGACAATCGAAAATGTCTCTAGACACTGTCAAACGTCCACTGTGGGGCAAAATCACCCCAGTTCAGGACTACTGGATTAAAGTAAGTAAAGTCGCTCAGTCGTGTCTGACTCTTTGCGACCCCATGGATTGTAGCTACCAGGCTCCTCCCTCCATGGGATTCTCCAGGCAAGAGTACCGGAGTGGGTTGCAACTTCCTTCTCCAGAGGATCTTCCCAACCCAGGGATCGAACCCGGGTCTCCTGCATTCCAGGTAGACGCTTTAACCTCTGAGCCACCAGGGAAGCCCACTGGATTAAAGGAACCGGATTAAAAATTAGAAGGAAAAAATAAAAAGGCTAAAACAGATTGGAGTGAAGATATAAAGCAGTAGCATGACGCGCATTCTTACTGGCTATTTTTATTAAAAACAAAACTAAAGGAAACAGACTTAAGTTTCACAAGGGAGCATCGAGAGTACTCAAAAGGGAAAACCTCTTAACTCCTAAGTTTTATTACTGCCAGGAAATCTGGAGACCCTTTCCTGGAGATAATTAGAATGAAAAGGCTGTGATATGACTCAGAAGCTTTGGGACTAGAGAGTGTAGGTCTGAGACCTACGGAGGGCCCGCCCTGGAGCCTGAAAGACTCCTTCAGAAGGAAAGCACTTGACTCACAGTTAATGTCTCCCTCTGGACTCAGGTCGGTGTGATGCGACCAGTTTCTGAACGCACGCAGAGCAAGCCAACAAGGCTAGCAGGCTTATGGCCCTTCCCTGCTGCTTGTGTTCCTGAAGACCAAGGTGAGGCTGTGAACCGGTCTTCTCTTTTGCGCCCAGGGCCAGTCCTAGCATTGCTCTAGTGCAGAGGCTGCCAGTCCAAAGTGGAGCTGTGACCAGGAATGGTATTCTACTCAGATCAGCATATCTATAGCGTCTATCTCAGTAAAAGTAAAGGCAAATAGAAGAAATCTGAGAAAAGAGAAAGAAACAAGTCAGGCCACAAACTACTGTAAATCAGCAGTTCCCCAAAATGTGATCCATTGATTTCTGGGGGTCCCCCAAGAACTTACAAAGGTCCACAAAGTGTAAAATACTTTAATAAGGATATAAAAAGACTTTCTGCCATTTTTACTGTGTGAAAGGCTATTTTACATTTTAACCTTTTGTCTTCATCCATAACAATGGATCTCAAAATTCATACTTTTAAAGTATTTGCTCTCATAGCAAAAAGCAATGGTGAATAAAATGGCTGGAGACTTAGCATAAATCAAGGCAGTGGTGACTTAGGCCATGCATGTACAGTGGAAGTTACTGGTTTTATTACATCTTGATCCCTGAGTCCACATCTTTCTAATATTCTGTGTTGTCTCAAGGAAAAGCATTTACACAGTTCTGAGCTGAACTGGCTGTCTTTTTTCTTTTCTAAACCGGCTTCGTTCACTTTATTTTTCTCATATAAACCTATGTGATGGCTACAGCTGGAGCTTGGGGCCTTTGCACGGAAACTCTGGAGTGGGTCTTTACAAGAAAGTCAGTGAATTCCTGATCCAGAGGCTCAGACGAAGACTCAGTGAACACTGACTCTTTCCAGAGATCAGGGGTGAGATAACTGTAGGTCTTGGAAATGGCATTAAAAGTGGCCTTGGCAGGCAGTGAAGGCAGGATGGAGATGCAGCAGTGGTCAATTCAGCCATCATCAGTAGCTTCTTGGGCACAGGGACTGAGATCATGCCAGTGCCCCTGGAGACAGGGGTGAGGCACACCAGCACAGAGCCACAGTGGCGAGTCATCTTGCGAGGAACAGTATGAGGCTTGCGGACCTTGTTCCCCCAGTAACCTCACTGAACAAGGACAACAAAGAGTCTGGCCAGAAGTAATGCCCAACAGATGGCAGTGGCTACCTCCTGAGAGCACTTAACACCCATATACTATACCTACTCTAACATCATTTCTACTTGAACTGACGGACAAACTATGATTTTCAGACTTGAGTATCTGGCAGACATTCTCTTAAAAATTAACCAAGTGAGCTTGGTACCAGCAGCACTGATAACAATCATAAACTTCAGTGAACTGGAGGTAATTTCAAAGTAAAAATCAAAATTTTGGAATATTTGAGCTTGACAGCTTTCCAACACTTAGCATTTTTTCTTACGAGACTGAATGTGAGATTAACAAGTACAACTTTTGCTAATGTATAATGAAATGTGCCATAATTTGAAAGATGTACCTAACATACTGATTCAATATTTTCCAAATGACCAATGAATGATGCTTAAAAAAAAATTATACACTAGTAATAATTCATTCAAAGTATAAGACAGAAAGGTGCTTCCTCCATGGATCAAGTGGTAAAGAATCTGCCTGCAATGAAGGAGACAGGTTCAATCCCTGTGTCTGGGGAGATCTCCTGGAGAAGAAAATGGATTAAATTTGTTAAGATCAGTAATTCAGTATAGTCAAAGCTATGGTTTTCCAGTAGTCATGTACGAGTGTGAGAAATGGACCATAAAGAAGGCTGATCACCAAAGAATTGATGCTTTCGAACTGTATCATTGAAGAAGATTCTTGGGAGTCCCTTGGACTGCAAGGAGATCAAACCAGTCAATCCTAAGAGAAAGCAACCCCGAATATTCATTGCAAGGACCGATGGTGAAGCTCCAATATTTTGGCCACACGATGTAAAGAGCCGACTCACTGGAAAAGACCCTGATGCTGGGAAAGATTGAAAGCAGGAAGAGAAGGGGACGAAAGAGGACAAGATGGCTGGATGGCATCACCAACTCAATGGATATGGTTTGATCAAACTCTGGGAGATGGTGAAGGACAGGGAAGCATGGCATGCTGCAGTCCATGGAGCTGCAGAGCTGGGCATGACTAAGCGACCAGATACCAACTCAAACTGAGTAATTACATCTTCACCAATATTTTTTTGTATGTTAGGAACTAAGAACTAACATAGTTCCTAAGAACTAAGTTCCTTAAAGCACTCACTGTATGTATTAATTCATTACAGTCCTCTGAGATGCCACACACAGAGGTAAAGAAGATAATATATATCTTCAGATAAGATATATCTTCTAGGTAAAGAAGATATAGAAACAAACTGGAAATGAAACCTGAATTCCAGGTGTACATAGTGGAACAGGGGTGCCTGGATGGGAAATGGGCTCTCAGAGCACAATCTAGAATGTGCAATAACAGAAGTACAAACCAGGTGGAACGGGGGCATAACTGCAGGAGACAGGTGGGCTTAATGGAAAAGGTGACCACTGAGCAGAGTCCTACGGGCTGAAGAGGTTGTAGGAAGAAACTAAAAGAGAAAAGGGCAAAATACACTGCAGGATTTTAAACAAGAAAGGACATCATTAGGGTTTTGTGTTTTATAAAGAAATCTGATAACACTTAGTGAGGGGGCCAAGAGAGAAACAGGGCAAGTGAGATGGGGAGGAGCAAGGGCCAGTGGGGATAGAGAGAAAAAAGCAAAAGTGATGTTTTGGAGGGAGAACTGGTAAGATTTGTTGACCTAGGACAGCAGTCAGATAGTAAAAACACAGGCTGTGCAGACAACAGAGGGCCTCCATGACAAACACACATTCATGCTTGTTTTAAACAACTCAGAAATGTAAAAATCCATTCGTGGCTCACAGGCCTCCGGTTAGATGTTGACCTCTGACCTGGGAGATAAGCAACAAAGGAGAGGAAGACCCTGCTGAAGTGACACTCATGTTACTGGTTTAACCTAGCAGACAAGCGCAGGTGCCATTCACAAGAACTGTGGATACAAAACCAAACGCTCAAGGGTTTCTGAGTGGTGGTAGTTGAGAGCGTGGAGGAAGAGTCAGTTAGTTTCAGATGGCCCAGGTGGAACTGTTAAACAGAGTGCCAGACACATAAATATGGAGCTCAGAACAGACGTCTGGGTGGAGAGAAAGATTTGGAAATCATCAATATACTAAGCAGCTAAAACCGTGTAAATGGCTGACAGCCAAGGTAAGAGTGTCAAGTGAAAAGGAAGTTGGCTACAATCATGGGAAACACTAGGGGCTGGGGAGGAGACAAAAGGAGTCTGTGAAGAAAACTCAAAGAAGAGACAACAGCAGGTATAGTTTAAAATGCTAAAGGACAGCGGCAAGCTAAGCTGTGGACCTTCATTTAATGCCCAGGAAAGATGCCAAACCATAGATGCTTCAGAAAGCAGCAAAGGCTGCCTAAGGGCGCACAATTCCCATGATTCTGGTAAACAAATGTCTGCTGTCATTTCCAAGAGGCCACTTGTTATAAGGTCTCTTCCCCAAAACAGAAGCTTGCTCCTAGCCTAGCCATGCTACCATTTCCTACCTGGTACCAACCCATTCTTCATGGAAACCACACATAGGAAGGAGCCAAATGCTTTTGAGGAGCATTAACTCCTCATTGCTAAAGTCTGGCTTCCTGAATGTAGCCCCACCAGTTGTAACATCCCTGGCAATTCTTTGTCACTTACATGCTTCTATCCTGGGAAAGGAAGTAACTGATCTGACTGGCAGATGTGGGGAAAATAAATGGTCCAGTTGTGCCTTTCCTGCTCTTAAGAGTGAACTGGAGGCATTGCGCTGCTGGATGCTTTGTCTACTACACATGCCTTCTCTAATCCAGCAGTACTGTGACCAGGGGGCAGGTCTGCCTAATTCTGGAACTTAACAAGCCAATTTGGCTCTAATATTAAACTGCTTCCTTTACCTTGCCTTCATCAATAATAAAGGTGATATTACAGTCCCTAACTGCTAATCCTTTAGTTTCTATCCAATCTATTCAAAACTTGGGTGGGAGAGAAAGGTGCTATTTATTGCTCTCCCCTCCCTTCTAGATCCTAACATCAAGTTTAAGTAACTTTAGATAAATTAATTAATCTAATTAATCTAATTTAATGTAATCCTAGTAAAATAAGGGCTTTCCAGGTGGCAAAGTAATGAAGAATCTGCTTGCAATGCAGGAGACCCGGGTTTGATCCCTGGGTCAGGAAGATCCCCTAGAGAAGGGAATGGCAACCCACTCTAGTATCCTTGCCTGGAGAATCCAATGGACAGAGAAGCCTGGTGGGCTGTGTCCAGGGGACCACAAAGAGTCAGACATGACTGAGCGACTAACACAGGCACAGTAAAATAATTTAAGGCTTTTAAATGGTTCTGTTAATTCTCCTTCCTAATTAGATGGAAGCTTCTTTACCATTTTGATGGTGTGTTGCTCTTATTTGCTATAATATCAAACAGGTGAGACACTACCACCATTAATGACATAATTACAGTTGAAATTAATCCCAAACATTCCCCACTTTCAGACTTTGGAACAAATTTCCAAGAACTCTTAATATCATCGAACACAGTCAAGGAAATCAAAGCATAATTCTATTCTTAAGAAAAACACATATCCAAATACTCTCCAAGTACTTACACATAATTCAAAAATATTTATCCCAGGTCATTTAAAAAATACCTGAAAAGATAAATTACTTGAATAAATGAATCGAGTGATTTCATGCAAAATAACCTCACACTATTATATACCACACTATGCTGTTTTTAGTCTGAGGACAGGAAAATACACACTCTGTAGAAAAAGGAAACGTAAACGAAATGGGCTAACCACTTTTAAAGACTGCTTCCTATCTGGGTTCCGCCTGTTCATGAGACCTGATCACAAAAATACAACAGCCCTGAAGCAATACCTCAAGTGATTAGTGCTACAATGGGCTTCATCAGTCACTTCATCAGTAGTCGCAGACACTGTCCAGCGATCTAGGCCCATCTCTTCTAACTGTTTACAATATCCACTCTACATTAAGGATAAGGTAATAGAGACTGTGTTAGAAGAACCATACTGAATGAGTCAGGGTCAACACCACGTGGTAAGTGGCTACAGACCAGGGCAGGCCAGGAAGAAATGGACCTGCAATGGGATGGCAGGTAGAAGAGTTAGAGCAGGGTGCCACTCAATCCATAAACTACCTGACTGGTACTCAGTCTTGTCTCTTTACAGCCTGAAGCACCCAGCACAGAGCTTTACATAGTAAAGGTAAGTGGCTATACTTGGAGATTTTACATCCTCTGGATTATGGACTGATTGCCTGGAACAGACTTAGGGGGAAGCCTAAACGGACACTTAACCATTTAGTTCTGCCCAAATGAAAGCACTGAATGCCCTGCATGGTTTTATTTATTGGAGCTCACACATTGAATGGTACATGTCTAATCAGTTGTTGGGTGCCAAGAGTGTTCTTTGTTTAACAGCACTCTCTAGCCAAGATGCTGACACTGGGCATATTCTTAAACTCTCAACTGTCTCCTAGAGCTGCTCAGATCTGATTTAATACTGTCAATGAAGACTCAGCACGAGAGGAGCTGGCTCAAGATGCTCCATGAAAAGCAGCCACTCATGGAAATGTTAATTTGTGGAAGGAGGCACCAAATATTTTCTGTTATTTTAAATCCTGACAGAAGTAAGAAGAACCAGCCCAATATTCAACATTTTAAGCAAACTAATTTTATACCCTTTTCAGCTTACAGAATCGATAAATTACAGCTCTACTTTTCATTATCTGGGAAATGGCAAAAGTGGAGAAGAGAAGAAAGGAGACTCAGTGCAGTAAACTGGAAGATCCTTTAAAACAGAGCCTATGTTTTGTTCATTTTCTTTTCCATCAGAGTGTCTAGCAGCAGTGCTTTGACCACAGCACTCAGTGAGTGTTTGCTGAATCAAATTGTTGTGAAAGCATTCTCAGCTCACCACAGATCCAGCATGTCACGAGTTTAGCAACCCTTAATTCTCTCCTAGCAAATGTTTTCAGTTCCGCTTACGGCAAACATTTTTTTCCAAGAAATATATCTTAACTTCACAACACAGAAATGAAAAACCTAGAATCTCCTTTGTAAAGGTGCATTTCTTTTTAAAAGGAGCCATATAATAAATGAGAAACATTTTGTGTTAAAAAGGAGAGGGCAACCTAAGCAAAGCAGTCTGTGTGTAACTGTGCTGTAAGGAACTCTAAAGAGCAAACATCTGTAACGCTGCCGTACAGCTGCATCCATAAACGCCTTTTGCTAAAGGACTAGTTAAACTGAAGGTTAAACTAGAAACGCAGGTGCATCTTTTAAAAAAATTCCCACTCCTAGTTGTATGTTTAAGTTATTTATGAATAATTAAAAGGCCTAGGTTCCAAGGGTCACAGAAAATTGAACTCCCATCTACTCACAGCCAAAGTCGTTCAAGGGGCTGCCAACAATAATATATCCTCTGTGAGGCTTTTCCTGGCAAGCCCATTCCCCAACCCCTCCCCTGTGTTGCCATGGCATTTTCTTTTCATAACTCTATTATCGTTTACCTCAGCATATAATCAACCTTTAACTTCCTTTTCATTACAAATCAGTTCCTGATTAGACTGTGAGCCCTTTGTGGACAGGAACTGGGTCAGAGTCACTCTGCTATCCCCAGAATCTACTAAATAGTAAAGCAGTTAGTTAATAAAACTTCTGTTGAAAGAATGAAATCAAAACTTCTTAGACTATTGTTTTAAGGCTGCTCACTGAAAGGAAGTTCTCAAAGCCTCATACATCCACATACTGTCTGCCTTTATCTTTATCCATTTATACAGTCAGCAATTGTTTCATACAGAACAATGTCTGAACTTAGTAGGTGCTCAAATATTAACTGATCCAAGGAATACATGTTGAACCCTCTAGGTGAACTGAGTAGGTGCTCAAATATTTATTGATCCAAGAAATACACGNCTTGCCTGGAGAATCCAATGGACAGAGAAGCCTGGTGGGCTGTGTCCAGGGGACCACAAAGAGTCAGACATGACTGAGCGACTAACACAGGCACAGTAAAATAATTTAAGGCTTTTAAATGGTTCTGTTAATTCTCCTTCCTAATTAGATGGAAGCTTCTTTACCATTTTGATGGTGTGTTGCTCTTATTTGCTATAATATCAAACAGGTGAGACACTACCACCATTAATGACATAATTACAGTTGAAATTAATCCCAAACATTCCCCACTTTCAGACTTTGGAACAAATTTCCAAGAACTCTTAATATCATCGAACACAGTCAAGGAAATCAAAGCATAATTCTATTCTTAAGAAAAACACATATCCAAATACTCTCCAAGTACTTACACATAATTCAAAAATATTTATCCCAGGTCATTTAAAAAATACCTGAAAAGATAAATTACTTGAATAAATGAATCGAGTGATTTCATGCAAAATAACCTCACACTATTATATACCACACTATGCTGTTTTTAGTCTGAGGACAGGAAAATACACACTCTGTAGAAAAAGGAAACGTAAACGAAATGGGCTAACCACTTTTAAAGACTGCTTCCTATCTGGGTTCCGCCTGTTCATGAGACCTGATCACAAAAATACAACAGCCCTGAAGCAATACCTCAAGTGATTAGTGCTACAATGGGCTTTATCAGTCACTTCATCAGTAGTCGCAGACACTGTCCAGCGATCTAGGCCCATCTCTTCTAACTGTTTACAATATCCACTCTACATTAAGGATAAGGTAATAGAGACTGTGTTAGAAGAACCATACTGAATGAGTCAGGGTCAACACCACGTGGTAAGTGGCTACAGACCAGGGCAGGCCAGGAAGAAATGGACCTGCAATGGGATGGCAGGTAGAAGAGTTAGAGCAGGGTGCCACTCAATCCATAAACTACCTGACTGGTACTCAGTCTTGTCTCTTTACAGCCTGAAGCACCCAGCACAGAGCTTTACATAGTAAAGGTAAGTGGCTATACTTGGAGATTTTACATCCTCTGGATTATGGACTGATTGCCTGGAACAGACTTAGGGGGAAGCCTAAACGGACACTTAACCATTTAGTTCTGCCCAAATGAAAGCACTGAATGCCCTGCATGGTTTTATTTATTGGAGCTCACACATTGAATGGTACATGTCTAATCAGTTGTTGGGTGCCAAGAGTGTTCTTTGTTTAACAGCACTCTCTAGCCAAGATGCTGACACTGGGCATATTCTTAAACTCTCAACTGTCTCCTAGAGCTGCTCAGATCTGATTTAATACTGTCAATGAAGACTCAGCACGAGAGGAGCTGGCTCAAGATGCTCCATGAAAAGCAGCCACTCATGGAAATGTTAATTTGTGGAAGGAGGCACCAAATATTTTCTGTTATTTTAAATCCTGACAGAAGTAAGAAGAACCAGCCCAATATTCAACATTTTAAGCAAACTAATTTTATACCCTTTTCAGCTTACAGAATCGATAAATTACAGCTCTACTTTTCATTATCTGGGAAATGGCAAAAGTGGAGAAGAGAAGAAAGGAGACTCAGTGCAGTAAACTGGAAGATCCTTTAAAACAGAGCCTATGTTTTGTTCATTTTCTTTTCCATCAGAGTGTCTAGCAGCAGTGCTTTGACCACAGCACTCAGTGAGTGTTTGCTGAATCAAATTGTTGTGAAAGCATTCTCAGCTCACCACAGATCCAGCATGTCACGAGTTTAGCAACCCTTAATTCTCTCCTAGCAAATGTTTTCAGTTCCGCTTACGGCAAACATTTTTTTCCAAGAAATATATCTTAACTTCACAACACAGAAATGAAAAACCTAGAATCTCCTTTGTAAAGGTGCATTTCTTTTTAAAAGGAGCCATATAATAAATGAGAAACATTTTGTGTTAAAAAGGAGAGGGCAACCTAAGCAAAGCAGTCTGTGTGTAACTGTGCTGTAAGGAACTCTAAAGAGCAAACATCTGTAACGCTGCCGTACAGCTGCATCCATAAACGCCTTTTGCTAAAGGACTAGTTAAACTGAAGGTTAAACTAGAAACGCAGGTGCATCTTTTAAAAAAATTCCCACTCCTAGTTGTATGTTTAAGTTATTTATGAATAATTAAAAGGCCTAGGTTCCAAGGGTCACAGAGAATTGAACTCCCATCTACTCACAGCCAAAGTCGTTCAAGGGGCTGCCAACAATAATATATCCTCTGTGAGGCTTTTCCTGGCAAGCCCATTCCCCAACCCCTCCCCTGTGTTGCCATGGCATTTTCTTTTCATAACTCTATTATCGTTTACCTCAGCATATAATCAACCTTTAACTTCCTTTTCATTACAAATCAGTTCCTGATTAGACTGTGAGCCCTTTGTGGACAGGAACTGGGTCAGAGTCACTCTGCTATCCCCAGAATCTACTAAATAGTAAAGCAGTTAGTTAATAAAACTTCTGTTGAAAGAATGAAATCAAAACTTCTTAGACTATTGTTTTAAGGCTGCTCACTGAAAGGAAGTTCTCAAAGCCTCATACATCCACATACTGTCTGCCTTTATCTTTATCCATTTATACAGTCAGCAATTGTTTCATACAGAACAATGTCTGAACTTAGTAGGTGCTCAAATATTAACTGATCCAAGGAATACATGTTGAACCCTCTAGGTGAACTGAGTAGGTGCTCAAATATTTATTGATCCAAGAAATACACGTTGAACACTATATATAGAGAGAGAGAGAGAAAGAGAGAGAGAGAGTGGGCCAGGGTAGTGGGGAGAGGGAAGAGGGGAGAAAGAGAGAGACACAGAGAGAAGAAATACATATACTTTATACTACAGAATTCTCTAGATCTGTTTTTTAAGATATGAACATGTTAAGTAAACATATAAAGAAAAACTATAGAACTTTCTCATTTTTAAGCAAGACCTGGAAAATCTTAAGAGTTGATTTTCAGAAATGATAAAAGGATCATGACACAGCAAAAAAACTGGTCTGACTAGGGAATCTCTCATTAAGTAGCTGGATAACTTCATTCATAGAGGTGACAAGTTTCTACAACCAAACTGCAAAAGATTTCTCACTTTAACAGCTAGCAGCAGATGTCAACACAGAAGCTGAGTTGTTACTCCTTTTTGGAAGCCAGTAGATTGTTAAACTCATTAGTTTCATAATAAATATAAAAACATGTAAAAATACAATCTTTTAAAAACCAGTATTCATCTGATATTAATATAACTTTTAATACAGTAATTACAAAAACAAGCATAAAGGAAAAATCTCTAAAGATATCAATATTTACCTGATATGTATATAATAATATTCAAAATAATTATAGTTCATTTGAAGGTGGAGTAGGGAATTCCCTGGCGATCTAGTGGTTTGGACTCAGCCCTTTTACTGATTGAACCTGGTCCGAGGTTCAATCCCTGGTTGGGGAACTAAAATTCTGTAATGAAACTATAAAGGTGGAATATAGTTTTATAAAAGAGAGGTAAACCTCACCCCGTAAAAGGTAATCCTGAGGAGTCAAAAAACAGGTTCTGACATTCGACAGTGAAGCTACACAATCTTTAATCATCACCTGTATAAGAGGTAAAGAGCCTCATTTTTCCCTTAGAGCTTTGCCTCTAACCCACTGGGAATGGCAGTGATGAAACAGCAGGCCAAGAGAAGGGGTCCAACAGTTTAGATGGTGGAGTTCACAAGCACATTCTCTTCCACCTTCAAGTGTCTGGTAGGCTGCAAAGGCAACCAATCATATAACATGGCCTTGGTTTTCAGAAACAAAACGTCATTTAACAAGGTCCAATAAAACAAAATCTCCTAAAAAGTCCCAGCCATCATGGCACCTGGAGGCAAACACTGTGAAGCAAGGGCATCATATGCTGCTGAAAGTGGGGCCCAAAGCATTGGGCACCAGATCCTCCTTAGTCCCCAGAGGAGATCTCTTGCCTGGAAAATCCCATGGACGGAGAAGCCTGGTAGGCTGCAGTCCATGGGCTCGCTAAGAGTCGGACACGACTGAGCGACTTCACTTTCATTTTCACTTTCATGCATTGGAGAAGGAAATGGCAACCCACTCCAGTGTTCTTGCGTGGAGAATCCCAGGAACGAGGAAGCCTGGTAGGCTGCCGTCTATGGGGTCGCACAGAGTCGGACACGACTGAAGAGACTTAGCAGCAGCAGAAGCTTGTAAGGCCCCCATGACTTGGATGTCTCTGAGAACAGCGGCATATCCATATGCCAAGTTGTAAAGGCTACATCCTTGGAGCCTGGAGCTTTCCCAAATAAATTTACTAATGGTAAACTGTTGGAGGGGGACTCCGACCCCTCAATGGTCGACTGGGACCCCAAGAATGGGAGGCGGCAGCACATGAGTTGAGGAAGAAACAACCTCTGTCCCAGGCATGCCCTGTTAATATCTACAGTACCAAAAGGTCCAACAATGGCCAGTGTGAACGAGGAACAGAGACGCCTAACCACACCACAACAGAAATGCAAGGCTTTTTAGAAACAGTCACCAAAAGGGAGAGAGAGAGAAGGGTGCTAATGGTTCATAGGGGTCTCTGAAACTGTTTTCAAGCTTTGTTTACACAGGAAGAGGCCCCTCCAGGCTCACAGAGACAGAAGGAAGATGCTCAGCCTCCCATACAAGATGAGCAACAGGCTCTCTGTATTGGCAGCTGCAGAAATCAGGGTCCCTGATAAGTCATCTTGGGACAGCCAAACACAAGTTAAAAGCCTTGGTTCAGGAGCTGCGGGCTCTTCAGGAGACCTCGGTCCCATTCCAAAGGATGAAACTGTCACCTCTTGCAATGCTCCAGCCCTGAATGCAGACTCTGGGATCCCACACCCAGATCTCTTAAAGAGATACAGCTGGCAAGGCCTCTGCCCTAGGGACCCCTGCAGTCCCCTGAGCTCATCCCTCCACTGAGGGACAATCACCTGTTCACTTCTCTAATTATCCACAAGGATGCTCTCATTGACACCGGAGCCCAGGTTACACTCTTCTCCGGAACCCCTCCAAACGAAAGTGAGGGGCACCCTGTCAACAAGGCATAGCAAGTAGGATGAACATAAAAGTCACTCAGTCGTGTCCCATTCTTTGAGATCCATGAACTATACAGTCCATGGAATTCTCTAGGCCAGAATACTAGGGTGGGTAGCCTTTCCATTCTCCAGGGGATCCTCCCAACACAGGGATCAAACCCACGTATCCCACACTGCAGGCAGATTTTTTACCAGCTGAGCCACAAGGGAAGCTCAAGAATACTAGAGTGGGTAGCCTATCCCTTCTCCAGTGGATCTCCTGCACTGCAGGCGGATTCTTTATCAACTGAGCTATCAGAGAAGCCCCAACAAGTAGGATAGCAAATGTCAAAAAAAAAAAAAAAAAAGCCCAAGATTTACAAACCTTACAAACATAAGATTTATTCTTATGTGGCACAGAGTGGTAATTTCCTTATAGGTG
Organism: Neotragus moschatus; assembly: GCA_006410615.1. NCBI lineage: Eukaryota > Metazoa > Chordata > Mammalia > Artiodactyla > Bovidae > Neotragus > Neotragus moschatus. Next base: position 330,140 of record SJYA01000775.1, read on the forward strand.
ACATGGTTGGTAACTCTCTTTACTATCTCACTAATGAACATATCCCTTGGATAAGCTACAGCAAGAAAAGAATACTTCCAAACTCTGGAAGAGAGAAAAACACTAATCACATTCACTAAAAACTAAACTATCTTCACTGCTAAACTGTTTCCTTGACGAATAAATAAGGAAAAATGCTTCTGAGGTAGTGGTAATCTTCATTAACATATATAATTCAAAATTTATTTCAGATCCATTAAAAGCATAATTATAACACAGATCTAACATTCCTTTTTCTATTTAATGGAGTATGACTACTTTCAGTAAAAAACATATACATTTATTATAAATGTACAGTGATATTATGGGCTGAATTTTGTCCCCTTAAAATTCAAGTATTGAAGCCCTAACACCCAGTACCTCTGAATGGGACTGTAATGAGAGACAGAACTTTTTTTTTTTAAGAATTTTTTAATAAACATTTTCACAGAATAATACATGATAATAGCTACAAGATAGTATCTGAAAAAATGAACAAGTTTTTCATGAACTCGGGTTATACAAGTCTTTTGACAAGGTAACTCCTGCTGGGGAATTAAAACAATGTGTTTCTCTTTCTTTAAAGCCATTGGTGGCCAAAAACACATCAAAATATGATTATATTACCAATGATCAACAAATCACAAAGTTCACAAATAAATTCCTAGCAGGGACTCATATTCAGACAACATTGCCCTGAGGGCTGTTATTTCTTCCTACCTGTAAGGAAAACATAACTACTTATCAACATAGTTTAAACACAAGACTAAAAAGCAAACAAGGGATCTTAAATATCAACATTCAGCAAAGGAAAAGAGAAAAATTATGACTTCGCTGCAGAAAGCAGCAGTTTTATATTTTTTAAAAGCCCTAAAGAATGCTCATGGTGAATAAGTGAAGTAAAGGGTAGTTCTATCTAATTTCTTGAGGAGTCTCCACACTGTTTCCCATCATGGCTGCACCAATCGTCATTTCTACTGACAGTCCACAAATGTTTCCTTTTCTCCACAACTTCACCAACAGTTGTTCTCTTGTCTTTTTTAATAACAGCCATCCTAACAGGTGTAAGGTGATACCTCATCACAATTTTGATTTCCATTTCCCTGATGGTTAGTGATGTTGACTGAACACTTTTTCATTTATGTGTTGGTCATTGGTATGTCTCCTTTGGAAAAATGTCTATTCAGGTCCTTTGACCATTTTGAGACAGAACTTTTAAAGAGGTAAGTTAAAATGAGGCCCTTAGGATGGGCCCTAATCCAACTGAACTGGTTTCTTATTAAAAGAGGAAGCGTGAACACAGAGAGACACGAGGGATGAGCACACAGAGACCGTGAGGACATGGTAAGCAGGCACCGTGTGTAAGCCAAGGGGAGACCTCAGAAGAACCCAACCCTGCTGACATCCTGACCTTGGACTTCCAGCCTCCAGAACTGTGAGAAAATAAATTTCTATTGTTTAAGCCACCTAGTCTGTGTTAGTCTTTGTTACAGCAGCCCTAGCAAATTAATACGCAAAGCAAAAAGATGTTCTCCTGACTTCCCAGGTGGCTCAGTGGTAAAGAACCCATCTGCCAATGCAAGAGACACTGATCCTGGGAGATCCCATGGGCTTTAGAGCAACTAAGCCTGTGCCCCACAACTACTGAGCCTGTGCTCTGGAGCCTGGGAGCCACTACTACTAAGTCCACGTGCCCCAGGACCTGTGCTCTGAAACAAGGGAAACCACCACAATGAGAAGCCCATGCAGTACAACGAAGAGCAGCCCCTGCTCACTGCAACTAGAGGAAAGCCTGCGCAGCAAGAAAGACCCAGTACAGCCATAAGTAAGACAGACATTCTCCACGCGATCAAGAAATAGTGTGGCAGAGATGGCTAGCTGCCCACCAGAGATTTATGTTTCCCGTCACAGTGGTGCCAGAAAGCAGCTGACAGCATCACCCCTACATCTAGGTTGGATCTAACCAAACCAACATGTCCACTCTGGACTGAGGTTAAGAAGTGAGTATGCTCTTGTTATCCTCTTTTTTGTCACCCCATCCCTTTCCCAGTCTCCTGGCTGGGTATCAACCCCCAGGACCCTCAGATGCTGTGTATGAACCATGGATGAGTCTTCATCAACCTGAGTCTCCCATGATCTCACTAAGCAGTTTCCCCCATTCCCTGTCCAACAACAGGAATGTCCATTTTGGACCATGTTATACATTTGAGAGGGCTTTCCAGGTGGTGCTAGAGGTAAAGAACACACTGCCAATGCGAGAGATGAGACTAGGGTTCAATCGAAGATCCCCTGAGGAGGGCATGTATCCTCGCCTGGAGAATCCCACGGACAGAGGAGCCTAGCAAGCTATAGTCTATAGGGTCATAAAGAATCGGATACAACTGAAGCGACTTAGCAAGCATGAATGCATCTGAGATTTTGGATTTGTCTGTTAAAGCAGCAAGCATTCACCTTAATACAGATGATATTTAAACTTGAAGTTTGATTTTCTTTCTTTAGATTTCAGAACTGAGAGTTAAATATAGGTCAAATTCATGAGAAACTGCTGTTTACGTAAGTCAAAGATGATCAAGTATTGTTAATTTCATATGCTTCAACCTAATATGTGTGGTCTACAAAAAAGTGGATGAGGCATGGCTGTTCCCCACAAAGTTAAACACACTGATGGATTCTAACAGCTCAACACTCTTCACAGACTGAGAGGCAATTTCATAGAAAACTTATATTCAGTACTGGCTAGTTCTCTGCTTTCACAAATCCATGCCCTTAACTAGTTTCTCTATTATTTGATTTTTTTTTTTTGCCCTAAATTTATCAAATTACACCCTACCAAAGATGTCAAGATGGAGTAAGCCCACTACAGACTCTCTCTCCCACTGTGTGCTGTGCTCAGTGATCCAGTTGTCTGACTGTATATGACCCCATGGACTGTACCCCACCAGGCTCCTCTGTCTATGGGATTTTCCAAGCAAGAATACTGGAGCAGGCTGCCATTTCCCACTCCAAGGGATCTTCCATATCTATGAATCTCTTGCCTCTCCTGCAACTGGCAGGCAGATTCTTTACCACTGTACCGTCTCTCTTCCACTGATTAAAGCTAAAAACTCTGAACTGAGTAGGCTTCCCTGATAGTTCAGTTGGTAAAGAATCTGCCCGCACAGGAGACCCCGGTTCTATTCCTGGGTTGGAAAGATTCCCTGGAGAAGGGAAAGGCTACCTACTCCAGTATTCTGGCCTGGAGAATTCCATGGAATGTACATCCATGGGATTGCAAAGAGTCAGACACGACTGAGCAACTCTCACTGAACTAACTGAACAAAGTACAAAAAGAAAACTACCTGAGGAAGGAGAAAAGTAAATAACAATCAAATAGGTAAGGGAAGTAGAAACTTGAAAAATTACAGTACCAGTGAGTTTCCTTGCCCTTTTTTATTTTTAAAGTCTACTGCCCAGCTTTGACCCAATTCACAAAATAGCACAGCAGACATACTAAAAATGCCGAGAGAAACTTCCTCATTCTGGCCACAGGACTGGGGAAAAGAGAGAGCCAAAGCAAGCCAAAGAGCACAAGGTAAATTTTTTCCTTTTTTCTTTTTTTTCCTTTCTCCAAAGAATTTCATGGGAAAAGGGCTCCTGGAAGCCCAAGAATGTGGGGATACACCAAACAAGAAAAAACTGGAAAGAGAGGACCCTCAATTCTACATATAAACAAATATAAGTCTTAGGCTGAGTTCTTCTCCCCTGTGTCCTCCCCTACAGTGTCTGGCTGCTCTCCAAGTTTGCATGTGCAGAACAAATCCAAAGATGGACAGCAAAGGCGTTGAGCCTGAACTACAATGTAAGAAACTGCCCAAGTCCAATGACCAAGAGCAGTGTGGTTCCAAGAAGTATAGCAAATGCTGAGAGCGCAAATGACAATGGAACCACCACTCACAGAAGGTGAAACCAAACTTAAGATCTGAACCTAACCAAACCAACTGTCAGCTAAAACAAAAGATTTCAACATTCTCCAGAGGATTTTAACAGCACCCGAAGTTTCACAAAATAACACTCCATATGTTCCTGACACAATTCAAAACTACTCAACAAACAAAGAGCCAAGAAAATATATCTGATTCTTTGGGGGAAAAACAAGAGATGCGAAAACCAAAATTAAACAGATATTACTATTATCAAAGAACTTTAAAGCAGTTTTATAACTATGCTCCATGAGGTAAAGGTTAAGACTCTTGAAAAGTAGATGTCCCCAAAAGAAAAGCAAAAAACAATGAAAAAAAACCACCAAATGGATGATGATGACAGTTCTGTAGTTTGATTGTCGGGCAGTTACATGATACAACACATGAAAAAATTACATAAAATCATATTCACACGTGGGCTTCCCTTCTGGCTCAGCTGGTAAAGAATCCTGCAATGCGGGAGACCTGGATCGATCCCTGGGTTGGGATGATCCCCTGGAGAAGGGAAAGGCTACCCACTCCAGTATTCTGGCCTGGAGAATTCCACGGGCTGTACTGTACAGTCCATGGGGTCACAAAGAGTGGGACACAACTGAGCAAGTTTCACCTTCATACTCACACACAGGAATGTGCACATATACACACAACTGCATATGTAACTGGAAAAGTCTGACTAAGCTCTACGGATTGTGAAAGTGAAGTCACTCAGTCGTATCCGACTCTTTGTGACCCCACAGACTGTAGTCTACCAAGCTCCTCTGTCCATGGGATTTTCCAAGCAAGAGTACTGGAGTGGGTTGCCATTTCCTTCTCCAGGGGATCTTCCTGACCCAGGGATTGAACCTGGGTCTCCCACACTGTAGGCAGACACTTTACCATCTGAGCCAAGAAGGATGTCAATTTTCATTAATAATGAACGACAGTTACACAAGATGTTAACACTGAGACAGCCTGGGAAAAGTTCAAGGTACTTTCTTGCACATTTCTTTGAAACTTCCTGTAAATACATATTTCAAAATAACAGTGTTTTTTAGAGAACCAAATGGAAATTTTACAACAGGAAAATATGTCAAATAAACAGATCACAGGATGAGCTGGAAAGCAGAACTAAGATAATGGGGGGGAAACTCAATAACCAAAAAGACAGGTGAATATTATGATTCAATACAATGACCAGAAAGAGACTGAGAAAACTTAACATAGCCTCAGAGAACTATGAAACACTATCATCTGTGTCACTGGGATCACAGAAGAAAAGAAGAAACTGGTTCATGTAGAAAAAATAACTGAAGAAATAATATCTGCAAACTTCACAAATTTGGTGAAAGACATAAATTTACAGATTGAAGAAGGTCAAGCAGAATAAATTTAAAGAAAATCACATCCAAACATCTCATAATCATACTGCCAGAAAAAAAAAATCTTAAAAGAATATCCAGGAAAAAAAAAGTCATATTGCATACTGGGGAACAATAAATTAAATGAATGCAGACTTTTCATCAGAAACCATGGAAGCCAGAAGACAGTGGAACAATAATTTTAAAGTGTCAAGAGAAAAGCCTAGAGGAGGAAATGGAAACCCATTCCAGTATTCTTGCCTGGAGAATCCCATGGACAGAGGAGCCTGACTGTCTACAGACCATGGAGTTGTAAAGAGTCAGACACGACTGAGCACACACACAAGAGCAAAGGAGTGTCAACCCAAAATTCTAAATTCAGTGAAGATACCCTTCAGGAATGAAGGTGAAACAAAGATGAAAAAAGGCTAAAAGAATTTGTCAGCAGAAACGAGAACTTTCTGTACTAGCCCCACAATTTTTCTGTAGACCTAAACTTGTCCTAAAATAAAAATTTTTATTCTTAAAAAAAAGAGAGGATTTCCCTGGTGGTCCAGGGGCTAGGACTGTCCATTCCCAAGGTAGAGAGTCCAGATTCAAGCCTTCAGGGAACTAGATCCCGAATGCCACAACTAAAGATCTCATAAGCTGCAACAAAGACCCAGTGCAGCCAAATAAACAATTTTTAAAAAACAACAGCAACAAAAAAATTTTAGTGATAAATAAATTTCTAGAAAAATATAAAATGCCAAAGTTGGCACAAGAAAAACTGTGAACTCAAATAGACTATGTATTAAGAGGGCCAGAAAGTGATAAATCAATTGTGAAAAAAATCTTTACTTTTCCATTCAAACTTGTAAATGTTTGCCACATCTGAAGGGTAAAAATAGATGAAATTTAATTGAGCCTACAGGTCGGAAACATCCCCGGAGAAAGAAATGGCAACCTACTCCAGTATTCTTGCCTAGTGACTCCCATGGGCAGAGGATCCTGGTGGGCTGCAGCCCTTGGGGTCAGAAAGAGTCAAGGCACGACTGAGCGACTAACATGCAAAACTGGGACTACACTGAATTTATGTAATTAATATGAGAAAGAAGTTACATCTTTTTAATTTATATACCCTATGAGTTTTTAAGACAGCACAAAGCAGAGTGAAAAAACAAACAAAAGACACACAATAAAGGTTGGTACTAATGTGAGAAAAAACAAATATACCTAATAAAACAAAGTCTATTAGGAAGAAAGTCATGAAAATACAGAAACATGATGCAGAAGAGGTATAACTAATTTGGTACCACAAAGTAGCTCATGGGGTTCAAAAAAAATCTCACTACAAGCAGAAAAGATCACCATTCTAAGCCATAGATAATGATGGACTCAGACTAAAGACGCAATGTGAAAAACTAAATTCTAAAGTATATAATTTAAAATGTAGACTACCTTTATTATATTTAACAAGACCCAGAAACCATAAGGTAAAAAAATTATACAACAATGTTAGCTTCTGCTCAACAAAAGGCACCAATGACAAAATTAACACACTATGACACTAATATTCTAAACTAGATAAAAGTTGTCTACAAATCAACCAGGAAAAGATATGAACTCTAATTAAAGAAATGGGTGAAAGATATGAACAGGTAATTCACTGAAGAGACATTTAAAATGGCCCCAATGGAATACAAAGAAATGTTGCAACTCATTAGTAACTGGAGAATGCAAATTAAAACACCATTAAGATACCCCTTTACTCATATCAGATAGGCAAAAATTAGAAAAGCAGATAAAGACAAGTGCTGGCAGGAAGATGGAGAAATAGGACCCACTGGGCACACAGACAAAAGAGCCCAAATCCGGTCATGCTTATCCAATTACATGCAACAATTCATTCCAATGCATACGTCCAGAAAATTCTCCCACAGGACCACAGGAGAGCAAGAACACGGCTATACATCCCACTGTCTGTGGTAGTGGGGAGCTGAAGGTAAAGTGGCTGCCCATTACTGAGGGAACAAGTCATTCATAGACAGTAGATGGCAGTTATACACAAAGAACTAGATGTACACGCAGAAACATCGTCCTCAAACGGTCCCTAAATGAGGACCAGGGCAGGTTGGAGGGATAAGACCACAGCACACCATTTAGGTAAATTTAACAATACACAACCAAAAAAAAATGTATGTATGTATTTATAAAAATACATCAAATATATTAGAACAGTGAACTAAGGGAGACTGAGAGCAGAAACGAGAAGTGGAGGTAAAAGAAAATTAATTCTAATTAACTTAAAAGCTAAGAGAGAAGACCTGCACAAACCAGTGCTGATGGTGTGTCATGAATTGAGATGTATGATTAACTCAATCCCCTCCACCTAAAGACTGAAAAGTAAATTTGCCACACGTCATGCCAATGCTTCAAGGCTAAGGATCAAAGAAAGCACACAGAATATGAACCTAAAAAAAGGAAAGAAAACAAAGTTGAAGAAATTATACCTTAACAAGACTTAAGCATATGTTGAAATCAAACAACCAACAGCTCCCAAACAAATGAACTGAATGAAAACTGGTGCACTGGTCTTCTGGTTCCACGAGTAATTAAAGCAGTGCTTTATAACCTCAAAATTTAACAATTATTCTACACTTAATTTTATTAAAGTATGATAGGTTTCTTTGTGGCAGCTAAGTCAACTGAGATACTGATTGTAGTTAAAATTGATCTGGCTGTTCATCTCTGGTGTCTCAGTGATAAAATACCCCTGCCAGTGAAGGAGCTGCAAGTTTGATCCCTGGGTGGGGAAGATCCCTTGCAGTAGAAAATGGCAACCTATTCTAGCATCCTTGCCTGGAAAATCCCATGGACAGAGGAGCCTGGTGAGCTACAGTCCATGAGGTCGCAAAGAGTCAGACACAACTTAGCAAGTAAACAACCACCACCAACATGACTAAGTATTTATTTGGCTTACATTTCATATTTACTACAATCACTCTGTCCCTACTCCACTGCCAGTCACCCAATGGCCATTAAGTCATACTAATGAATTATATTTAGATAACAAATTAATCTGACCGTAAAATAATCTGAGGACATTTTTAAAGAAAAATTAACTTCATAAATTTCAACATAAATAGCACTGCTAAAAGGAATGGGAAAGTTGTGCTTTCCAACCCTATATGCAGAAGAGAGCTAAATGCTAACTTCCTTCCTGTCCTTATCACCATACACTCCCTTACTATGCAGGCAAGAGATTAAGATACTTGCTCTTTGGAAGGAAAGCTATGACAAATCCAGTGTATTAAAAACCAGAGACACCAAGTTTGCTGACAAAGGTCTTTAGAGTCAAAGCAATGGTTTTTCCATTAGTCATGTACAGACGTCAGAGTTGGATCATAAAGGGAGCTAAGCACCAAAGAACTGATGCTTTCTGACTATAGTGCTGGAGAAGACTCCTGAGAATTCCCTGTACCACAGGGAGATCAAATCAGTCAGTCCTAAAGGAAATCAACCCTGAATACTCATCGAAGGATTGATGCTGAAGCTGAAGCTCCAATACTTTGGCCACCTGATGCAAAGAGCTAACTCACTGGAAAAGACCCTAATGCTGGGAAAGACTGAAGGCAAAAGGAGAAGTGGGTTGCAGAAGATGAGATGGTGAGATAGCATCACTGACTCAATGGACATGAATGTGAGCAGAATAGGAAGACAGTGGAGGACAGAGGAGCCTGGGGTGCTTCAGTCCATGGAGTTGCAAAGTGTCGGACACAACTTAGCAACTGAACAACAACAATGAGGCCCTCTAGTTTTTGCATTCTCGAATCACATATAACCACTATTTAAGACTGGATCCAAAATCTAGATGAACAGCTCAAGACAGTTCCCCCTCCTCCACCATCCATTTTTTATTCAAAAGCTCGTATCCAACAGTCAAAGTCATTTGAGATGATCTAAAACAATTCACATGTCACTTTGGAAAGTGATTCCAAGTATCTGAATTATGACACTATATTATTCTCTTTAATTCAATCAAAAGGACTTAGTAGCCCTCACAATACAGAGATGAAAAACATGGCAAATTACTAGTAGATTAAGAATCCCTCAAAGGCAAACACACCAATATTACAAAAAAGACTCAAGAGTATCATGTTCAGTTCAGTTCAGTCACTCAGTTGTGTCCGACTCTTCGTGACCTCATGAATCACAGCACGCCAGGCCTCCTTGTCCATCACCAACTCCCAGGGTTCACTCAAACTCATGTCCATTGAGTCAGTGATGCCATCCAGCCATCTCATCCTCTGTCACCCCCTTCTCCTCCTGCCCCCAATCCCTCCCAGCATCAGAGTCTTTTCCAATGAGTCAACTCTTCGCATGAGGTGGCCAAAGTACTGGAGTTTCAGCTTCAGCATCATTCCCTCCAAAGAAATTCCAGGGCTGATCACCTTCAGAATGTACTGGCTGGATCTCCTTGCAGTCCTAGGGACTCTCAAGGGTCTTCTCCAACACCACAGTTCAAAAGCATCAATTCTTCAGCGCTCAGCTTTCTTCACGGTCCAACTCTCACATCCATACTGGATGTGACCACTGGAAAAACCATAGCCTTGACTAGACGGACCTTTGTTGGCAAAGTAATGTCTCTGCTTTTCAATATGCTATCTAGGTTGGTCATAACTTTCCTTCCAAGGAGTAAGGGTCTTTTAATTTCATGGCTGCAATCACCATCTGCAGTGATTCTGGAGCCCCCAAAAATAAAGTCAATGGTGGCTCAGACGGTAAAGTGTCTCCCTACAATGTGGGAGACCCAGGTTCGATCCCTGGGTTGGGAAGATCCTGTGGAGAAGGAAATGGCAACCCACTCCAGTACTCTTGCCTGGAAAATCCCAAGGATGGAGGAGTCTGGTAGGCTACAATCTATGGGATCACAAAGAGTCGGACACGACTGAGCAACTTCACCTTCACCTTCACTGTTTCCACTGTTTCCCCATCTATTTCCCATGAAGTGATGGGACTGGATGCCATGATCTTCGTTTTCTGAATGTTGAGCTTGAGGCCAACTTTTTCACTCTCCTCTTTCACTTTCATCAAGAGGCTCTTGAGTTCTTCTTCATTTTCTGCCATAAGGGTAGTATCATCTGCATATATGAGGTTATTGATATTTCTCCCTGCAATCTTGATTCCAGCTTGTGCTTCCTCCAGCCCAGTGTTTCTCATTATGTACTCTGCAGATAA
>SJYA01000775.1:343181-391749 GCA_006410615.1 Neotragus moschatus
TGAAGCCTGGCTTGGAGAATTTTGAGCATCACTTTACTAGCATGTGAGATGAGTGCAACTGTGCGGTAGTTTGAGCATTCTTTGGCATTGGCTTTCTTTGGGATTGGAATAAAAACTGACTTTTTCCAGTCCTGTGGCCACTGCTGAGTTTTCCAAATTTGCTGGCATATTGAGTGCAGCACTTTCACAGCATCATCTTTCAGGATTTGGAATAGCTCAACTGGAATTCCATCACCTCCACTAGCTTTGTTCCTAGTGATGCTTTCTAAGGCCCCCTTGACTTCGCATTCCAGGATATCTGGCTCCAGACTCTCTTTAAACAAATATATTTATGTGAACGTCACAACTGGAGATGAGTGGGAATAAAGATCTGCATGTGGATGCATGAGAAAATACACACAGAAGAGTGTTATGCCTTTTAAATTTATCTGCAAATATAATGACAAACTGGAGAATACATAATATAAAAACACACTCATCAGTTTTCTCTAAGAAACTGGAACTGTCTCCGATTCAAAATGACGGCTGCAAGCACAGTTCATGAAGGACAACAAAAATAAAATCTCAAATATTCACCAGTATTCATTGCCTTGGCTGAATAGAGGAAGGAAAAGGATCTTGAGCGTCTAATTTTTCAAAACAATCTATACTGAGTCTCAGTGGTAAAGAATCTGCCTGCCAGCAGGAGACATGGGTTTGATCCCTGAGTTGGGTAAATCCTCTGGAGAAGGAAATGGCAACCCACTCCAGTATTCTTGCCTGGGAAATCCCATGAACAGAGGAGTCCGGTGGGCTATCATCCACGGAATCACATAAGAGTCGGACATGACTTAGCAACTAAACAACAACAAAATAGCTGACTCATGAAATGAATATCATGTTCATTTCAGGTATTCAGCAAAATGATTCCGTTTTATACATTTTTTTCAAATTGTTTTCCATTACAGGTTATTACAAGATATTGAATATAGTTTCCTGTGCTATACAGTTCCTTATTGCTTTATTTTATGTATATTAGTTTGTACCTATTAATCCCATACTATTAATTTACCCCTCCCCCATTTCTCCTTTGGTTAACCGTAAGTTTGTTTTCTATGTCTGAGAGTCTGTTTTGCAGAGATTCATTTGTATTATTTTTTATATTCCACATATAAAGTGAAAGCATATAATATTTGTCTTTCTCTGTCTTACTTCACTTACTATGACATTCTCTAGGTTCATCCATGTTCCTACAAATGGCAGAAAGACCATTTTAGACTGTAAATTCTCCTAGGGTAGGGGACAAGACTTTTTCTTGTAACTTTTTACCCAGTCTTACACTTTACACAGCAGCTAGATTGAATGCGGTGCGTTGCATCTCACCCCTGCTAAAAGGGCAAAGAATACACCTTGGGTTTCTTTGTACATCACTCTCACCTCCATGGCCAAAACATGTAAGGTGACTTGCAAGAACTAAGCATTAATAAAATAATATTTTTTTAAAGCACTAACTGCTGACTAACCCAACTGTTAGTAAAAACTAGTATACCCAGGAAGTATTTACTCTTCAACTTTTTATAGTTCATTACATCCTCTTCTCTTCTGTGCATATTAACTTCTAAGTTACAGGAGAGGAAAGAAAAGGAAAAATGAAATGTTATCCAAAAACCTAAATGATTCACTCAGTGGGAGCCCGGTTAATAAGAAGTTTGTCCTTTTCCAGGGTAGGGGTTAGGGGTCACCTAATTATCTGTGTTGCACATTTGGAACTAAATCAACGTTGGTACAGGATACTGGCTATGGAGAGAAATTATACACGAGCAGAAAGTGCCTTCACAGTGTGCTCTCTTTGCCCTCAACTGTGCCTGACATCCCCCATTTTAAAGACCCTCTATTTCACCCTTTCTAGGAAATAAATCCATAGTCTTCTGCTAGGATGAAGAATTCTCTTGGCTGCAGGGGGGGAGAGGATCTGTGAGTATCAACTTTTCTTAGGCAAACTTTCAGTGAATCTTCCTGTTTGTAACTACTTTTACTCCCATCACCAGAGGAAACTGTTCAAGCCCACCCCCAAGCTTTTTGGGTTTTCACGGTGGAGATCGCCCTGTTTCCCCACTGCCACTTAGGATTCAGCTTTCCCAGTGCTGCTCATTCAGCTATCACTTACCCATCTGCTTTCCAAATTTCAGAATTTTGCTCCTGTTGTCTCTTCTGCAGTTCTGTTTTATCCTGAGTTAGTGCTAATTTTTTTTTTTCCTTTACTGTCACACTGAAGTGTGATAAAGAACAGAGGTTGTTAGGCATATTAATTTAGCCATTTCTGACTGGAAGCTCTTCAAACTGTTCTTGAGATACTCCTCATTGGTGGAAAACAAGTTCAGAAATACAGAGCTGCCAACTGAGTGACTTCAAGCAAATGACCCTACCTCTCAGAACCTCAATTTCCACATCTATAAAAAAATGTCAGAACAGAGAACATCTAAGGTTCCTTTCAATCTTAGGAGTGTATAATTCTCAATTACACCCTTGGCAGAAGCACAGAAGCTTTTAAATCATCTTGATGTCCTTAGCCAGTGCTGCCATATTCAGTTCAGTTCAGTTCAGTCGCTCAGTCGTGTCCGACTCTTTGCAACCCCATTAATCGCAGCACGCCAGGCCTCCCTGTCCATCACCAACTCCCGGAGTTCACTCAGACTCATGTCCATCGAGTCAGTGATGCCATCGAGTCAGTGATGCCATCCAGCCATCTCATCNCTGGTATTCCCATCTCTTTCAGAATTTTCCACAGTTTATTGTGATCCACACAGTCAAAGGCTTTGTGTTGTCTCTAAGGTTAAAGGAGATTAATAAAACAATGCAATCTCCAAAAGTTTTTGTACTAGATTGAGTTAATTTATTTCATAAAACCCTATACATCTTAAAATCTGTGACAATTTATACTGGATTGTGTTCATGCTCACTCTTTACTATATATAACACTACAATTTGTGTACTTAGTTTTTCTTCTTTAAAAAAAAGAAAGTTGAACAAATCAGTGTGCCAATTATACAGCAGAAAGGCAAAAGCAAGTTCAACCTTAGGAAAAGCAACAAGAACGCCAGACTCCATTTACTAAGATTCACAAAGTTTACATAACTATATTCTTCCAGGGCTAAGCAGACAGTGCACATAAAAGCCGTCACAATAATGGTAGTACATTTTTGTTAGCTTTTGCCCTTCGTGGGTCCCAGCAGAGCCCTCAAGGCCTATCCCCCCTAGAGCGGCCCGGGAGCCACAGTTCAGCAGGAGACAGCCACCATCGCGCACTCCTCGTGTGTATGCTGCCTAGGGAGGCCCCACCACTGCTGTGAGAACATCAGCGTCCCTACCAAGAATGGTATAAGTGATGCTTCACGTCTGCCAAGCTACGAGCACAGAGCAGTAGTGGCTTCCACCCAAAAGTAGAGAGATGACCCAAACCACAGCCATGCCCCCCAGGGATCTACTCAGTCTCACTGGTACCCACATACTCCCCTTGGGAAAGCAGCTCCCACACCTCTACCTGGGCCAAGTGCAGGAGGCCAGATGGGGACAAAAATTACATTTCAGAGCTTCCCAGACAGTTTTGCTCAATCCATCTCATTTGCCTCTCAAAGTACCATGAAATCCCAAATCTCACCCATAAAGGATGAGATTACTGTTCCCATTTTATGAATAAAGAACCAAGACTTAGCAATTCAGGAAGTCTCACAATATATATTATCATTTGGGACAATAAGTTCAGTCTTCCTACTGTAATGTTAGTTCTATTATTCATAATGTTTATTTTATGTAAGTCTGCCTAAACCCTCCAAGGAGGAAGACATATCAAAAGATGAGTAGTCAGTATAAAGATGAAAGTCAGAGATGTGAAGCAGAATAAAAGGCACCAAGAATGAGAGAGAAGCAAAGTCAGGACATGCACTAAATCAACAAAGATTTAATTTCTAAAGATGTGTGTGTGGTCGCTGCTGTTGTTCAGAATAAGTTCTTGAACAGTTAATAAAATGCAGCTAGAACCAGGCTTTAATTGGTGTTCTGTATTCTGGGGAGAAGGCTTCCCAGGTAGCTCAGTTGTAAAGAATCCGCCTACAATGCAGGAGATGCAGGTTCGATCANACATGCACTAAATCAACAAAGATTTAATTTCTAAAGATGTGTGTGTGGTCGCTGCTGTTGTTCAGAATAAGTTCTTGAACAGTTAATAAAATGCAGCTAGAACCAGGCTTTAATTGGTGTTCTGTATTCTGGGGAGAAGGCTTCCCAGGTAGCTCAGTTGTAAAGAATCCGCCTACAATGCAGGAGATGCAGGTTCGATCATGGGGTGGGGAAGATCCCCTGGAGGAGGAAATGGCAGTACTCTTGCCTGGAGGATCCCATGGACAGAGGAGCCTGGCAGGCTACAGTCCATGGGGTCACAAAGACTTGGACAGGACTGAAGCAACTTAGCATGCCTGCACGCATACTGCTTAGAAGGGAACCTGCCAAGAAGCAAAGGGAGAGAAGGGTTACTCTGCTTAGCTGGAGGCACCTAGAAAAGGAGGAGATCAAGAGGTGCCAAAGAACCGTAGAGTAAAAGGAAACAACAAAAGATAAAAAGTCAAATAAGCTGGAAAAAATAAATATTAAGGATGACAGAGGGACCTCCCTGGTGGTCCAGTGGTTAAGACTTCACTTTCCAAGGCATGGGGTTTGAGCCCTGGTCAGGGAACTAAGATCCCATGTGCTGGCAGCCAAAATACATAAAACAGAAGCAATACTGTAACAAATTCAATGAAGACTTTAAAAATGGTCTACATCAAAAGAAGGCTTTAAAAAAAAAAAAAAAAGGATGACTGGCAATGGAACAAGTGAGGGTAAAGTTACAAGTCAGAGGTGACAAGCAGAAAAAAAGACCAGCAAGAGAAAAAAAGCTGAGATAAAGGACAGTTCAGGGGACTTCCAGTCAGAGACAACAGAATGGGGGTGCCTGGCCCCTGCAAACCTCACTATGTGACAGTGACAGGGAAAAAATTAAACTCTAACCCACAAGGGAAAAAAAAGACTGAAGATACAGCAGCAACAAAATTTTTACATTTGGAAAGCAGGTAGATAACTGATAAGTGACTGAGCAGACCTGAGCAAGCTGCATCCTAAGTGGCAACGGGGAAGCAGGGCAACTTATACTGTGAAAGTATGAAAGGCTCAGGGACGGGCTGGATCAGCTCCCTCTGGAAATGGGGGTAAAAGTAGGTTTCAAACAGGAAGATTTGTTGAAGGTTTGTTTAAAGCAAAGTTAGATTCACAGACCTCCCCTTTCCTCCATGAAACCAAGAGAATGCCCTTTCTTCACCCTAGCAAAAGACTGTTAGTCTCTCAGTCATGTCCAACTCTTTGCAACCCCATGGGATGTAGCCCACCAGGCTCCTCTGTCCGTGGGATTTTCCAGGCAAGAATCCCGGAGTGGGTTGCCATTTCCTTCTCCAGGGGATCCTCCTGACCCAGGGACTACAGATTTATTATCTAGAAGGCAAAATGGAGCATCTTTAGAATAAGGGACACCAGCACAGCTGAGGGGGGGGGGCCTCGTACTGGAAAACAAGATGCATGTAGAGATGCCCTTCAGAGATGCACTCAGCCAAAGTCAAGGAGTGAAACTCAACAAGGTGAAAACATGGAGCCCAGAAAACAGTCTGTAACACAAAAAACAAAGGAAATCCCTAGGTAGAGAAAGGTGGTGATCCTTACAGAATGGGAGAAATATTTACAAATCTTCTTTTGCCACTACATGGATGGACCTTGCAGGCCTTACGCTAAGTGAACTAAGTCAGACAGAAACACAAATACTGCATAGTATCACCTATATGTGGAATTTTAAAAAGAAGTCAAACTCACAGAAAACAGCAGAAAAGTGGTTGCCAGGGGCTGTGAGGTGGAGGAAATAGGGGAGATGGTAAGAAGACACAAACTTCCAGCTCTAAGATCTATAAGATCTGAGGATCTAATGTAAAACCTGGTGACTACAACTCATAACATTGTATTGTATAACTGAAATTAGCTAAAAGAGAACTTAAATGTTTTCACCAGAAAAATTAATGAAATGCATACATGCACGTGTAAAGTGATAAATACATTCAAATTAACCAGAGGGGCAAATCTTTTCACAATATATATGCTTTCAAATTACTACAATGTATACTTTAAATATCCTGCAATTTTTTATGTCAGTTATAAAGCTAAAATTTTTAAAACATTTACAAATCATAGATCTAATAAGGAGTTAATATTCAGACTATATAAAGAACTCCCACAACTCAACAATTAAAAAATCGAATAACCTGATCAAAAAAATGGGCAAAGGACTTGATTAGACATTTCCCTAAAGATAATATGGCCAACAAGGGGTCTTCCTTGGTGGCCCAGAGATGAAGAATCCACCTTGCAATGCATGGGACACTGGTTCAATCCCTGGTTCAGGAAGATCCCACATGCCACAGGGCAACTAAGCCTGAGCACCACAACTACTGAGGCCTGAGCTCTAGAGCCAGTGAGCCACAACCACTCAGCCCACGCGCTACAACTACTGAAGCGCAATCCCCTAGAGCCTGTGCTCCCCAACAAGAAGAACCACCACCACAAGAAGCCTGCCCACCACAACTAGAGAAAGCCCACACAGAGCGACCAAGACCCAGCAAAGCCAAAAATAAAAATAAATATATACTGTTTGAAATAAGAAATGGCCAACAAGGATATGAAAACAGGCTCAACATGATTAATTACCAGGGAAATGCAAACCAAAAACACAGTGACTTCAAATACACACCACTATATATAAAATAAAGAAAATGGAAAATAAGTGCTGGCAAGGAAGCGGGGAAATTGGAACACCTGTATGCTATTCGTGGAAGTCGGAAAATGGTACAACTGCTATGGAAAACAGTATGGTAATTACTCAAAGAATTAAATATGCAGCTACTATATAATACAGTAATTCCATTTCAGAGTACACAGCAAAAAGAACTGAAAGCAAGGTCTCAAAGAGGAGATACCTGCACACCCATATTCACTGCAGCATCATTTACAACAGCCTAGATGCAAAAGCAACCTAAATGTCCACTGATGAATCAATACAGGAAATGCAATATACATGAATAAAATGAAATGTTACTTAGACTTAAAAAGGAAGGAAACTGGGACACATGCTACAACACGGATGAACCTTGAGGGCATTATACTAAAGTGAAAGAAACTTGTCACAAAAAGACAAATATTGCGTGATTTTACTCACATAAAGGCTCCGGTGTCCATGGGATTCTCCAGGCAAGAACACTGCAGTGGGTAGCCATTCCCTTCTCCAGGGGATCTTCCCGACCCAGGGATCAAACCCAGGTCTCCCACTTCACAGGCAGATTCTTTACCATCTGAGCCACCAGGGAAGTCCTCTATATAAGGTAGGGGACTGAAGTAGTCAAACCCATAGAAATAGAAAGTAAAATGGAGGTTACCAGTGCCAGGTAACCAGGAGGAAGGGAAAGAAGGAGTTGTTTGATGGGAAGAGAATTTCAGATTTGCAAGATGAAAAAGTTCTAGTGATTTCTTTCACAACAATACAATGTACTTACACTACAGAAATGTATGCTTAAAAATGGTTAGGGTGATAAATTTTATGACATGTGTTATTAGCACACACAAAAAAAGCTTAGGTGGGAATCAAGCAAATAAGTGGTTAAGAAAAGATGCTTGGAGGAAAGGCCTAATGAATAACACAGGCCCTCTGGGATATATGAATCAATTCACTGTAAACAAACTTTCCTGGCTGCTTACAAGGCACTGCCCTAGGTTCTTTGGGGGTGACAAAGATGAATGAGACTGCACTCCTGCCCCAGAACTGACAAGTTCAGGAGAAGACTTACTGGACTCTCAACCATAAGACCAAGCAGTACACGGTAAGCTCTAGACTTACAGGTGTAAGTGCTGTACTAGAATAGAGAAGGTAGAATTTGATTCCTAAAATGAAGACAGAAAAAAACACCTGTATAAAAACACGAATAGACATAGCAGGATAGAGAAGATGCCAACACTGCCCACAATGAGCTCATAGTCCAGAGTTCACAGTCTAATGAAAGAGGCAGACAAGCAAGGCACAAAATAGCACTACAGGAGTGGTGAGAAAAGGGGCGGAGAGGTGGCATTCGAAAGACACCTCGAGCCCAGCCCCAGGAGGGAGCTGATAACGGAAGGAGTCACCCGAACTCAGACAGAAAAGATAAGAATGGCAAAAGAAGTGAACTGTGCCAAAGAACAGAGATATAAAGATACACAACTTGTTCCAGGACTCACAGAGGACTAGAGAAGCAGGCAGGCAGGGCACAGAAACTGATTCTAAAAGTTCAAAAACCGAAATAGCCTAAGTGTCCAAGAATGGCGGATGGGTTAAATATGTCATAAGCATACTACGAAATAGCATGCAATTATTGAAAATTATTCTGAAAAACAGATTATTAAGTGTCCTTTCAATAGAACTTATCACTCTGCCCCACACTCACCTCCCCCCAAAAAACCCCAGTGTTTTATCTATTAGTAGATTTATTTCTGCATCCCTGATTGCCTATACAAGTATCTACTAAGTAGATTACAAGAGTATGATTCCATTTGGCAAAAAGATAAAAAGGAAGAAAAAGACATTGATATAAAACTGCATTAAGTCCTTACACACACGGATATATCCCTGTGCACGTGCATGTGTGGCTGTGCGCGTGTGTCTGACTTTAGGGATATGTAACAAAATATTAACAACAGTTTGTTCTGTGATATGTACATGGGTAGTTTTTCATCTTGTTTTTGCACAGCCGTGATTTTTCACTTTTCCAATGAGTATGTGTTGCTCGGCATCGGGAAACATTCAATCAAATTCAAATCTAAAGTAAATGAACTGATCTCACACAGAAGTGGCAGAAAAGCAAAACAATCAGAAGTCATTCAGTACAGAGATGAACAGACTTTCACACGTCCAATGCCCAAGACACCACAGTAATATACAGTACAGGGCAAGAGACATTCAAAATAATGAACCTCAGGTTATTAATAAAAGGTTAAACTATGCTATATTTTAGAAATTAGAGAAATATGTCATGCAATTTAGGTTGACTGCCATCATCCATGACTCAAATTTAAATAGATTCTACTCTTAAAATGTGTTTATGGTTAAGCATCAGTCATCTGGGAAATCTATTAATACACATTACTCAGTAATAATAAAAGGATTATTATCACATTTTTATTGCTTTATTTTTTTGGATCAACTCTCTGATGTAATATTTGATACCTTAAAAAGAAAAGGTGTCTGGTGGCTCAATGGTAAAGAATTCGCCTGCCAATGCAGAAGATGCAGGTTCAATCTCTGATCCAGAAGATCCCACATGTGGCAGAGGAAGGAGCAACAAAGCCCTTGTGCCCCAACTGCTGAAGCCTACGTGCCCTAGAGCCTGTGCTCCACAAGAGGAGAAGCCACTGCAATGAGAAGCCTGCATACCACACAGCAACGAAGACTCAGCACAGCCAAAAATTAATAAATATTTTGGGGGAAAAAAGCATAAGTGAGAGAAGTCACAAAAGGCCACATACTACTATTTCATTTATATGAAAACTCCACAATAAGCAAATCCACAAAGACAAAAAAACGTTTGGTGATTGCCCAGAGCAAGGCAAGAGGGAAACGGGAAATGATTTTTAATAGTTTGGCATTTCTTTACGGAATACTGAAACGACCTTAAAATTAGACAATGCTGAAGACTGCACAACTTTGTAAAAACAGTAAATAGCATTAAATTAATTGTATAATTACTTTAAAAGTGTGAATTTGGGGGCATGTAAATTACATATCCATGTAAGGTACATCACCAGGGCTTCCCTGGTGGCTCAGTGGTAAAGAAATTGTCTGCCAGTGGCAGGAGACGCAGGAGATATGAGTTCAGCCCCTGGATCAAGAAGATCCCCTGCAGAAGGAAATGGCAACCCACTCCAGTATTCTTGCCTGGGAAATCCCATCGACAGAGGAGCCTGGTCGGCTACAGTCAATGGGGTTGTAAAGAGCTGGACATGACTTAGTGACTAAACAAGAACAAAATTATATCTCAATAACACTGGGAGCTTCCCTTATAGCTCAGTTGGTAAAGAATCTGCCTGCAACGCAGAAGACCTGGGTTCGATTCCTGGGTTGGGAAGATCCCCTGGAGAAGGAAATGGCAACCCACTCCAGTACTCTTGCCTAGAGAATCCCATAGACAGAGGAGCCTGGCAGGCTACAGTCCATGGGGTCACAAGAGCCGGACACGACTTAGCAACTAAACCACCACCACCAACACTGTAATTAAAAGAGAGAGAGAGAAAGAATAGAAAAGTTGACCAAACGGAAGCTTTACGAAAGGCCCAAGTGTTTAATTCTCATGTGTAAATGAAAATAACAATACTTATCTTACAAGGTTTTCACAGAAATAATATAAATAGAGCACTTAGCACGGTGTCTGGCACAAAGCAGGTAGGTATTTGATAAACAGAACTGATTGTTAATATATACATTATGTAAGCTGCTTTGACTACAGACTTCAAAACAATGATATGACAGAATCTAGTCCTCAATATACTGTTTTGAAAACACTACCGATAAACCTTAAATTTGTAGCTAAGTGGAATCCCTAGGAAAACAGCAATTTGTCACTTGCTTTGAGATGTGTGTAGGCAGCACCTGTCGCAGGCCTACGCAGTGTTTACAAATGGCACAAACTTGGCCAATGTGTTGCCTACAGATTAACAGTCACAATAAGCACTGACTGACAAATCACTCCTTTCTCACAGAAGCAGCACGGCGTAGAATCTGGTTCGGGGATTCCCTGGTAGTTCAGTGGTGGAGAATCCGCCGGCTGACGTGGGAGACACAGGTTCAGCCCCTGATGAGGAAAAGATCTCACATGCTGCACAGCAGCTTAAGCCCATGCGCCACAACTACTGCGTCTGTGCTCTCGAGCCTGGCGGCCAGGCACTCCAGAAGCCACGCACCTCCTGAAGCCCACGCACCCTGGAGCTCGTGCCCAGCAGCAGAGAAGCCACCGCAATGAGAAGCCCGTGCACCACAACCAGAGAGCAGCCCCCACTCGTAGTAACTGAAGAAAAGCCCATGCAGCAACAAAGAACCAGCACAGCCAAAAACAAACCTGGCAGAACCAGATGCAATTCATTTCCTTATGTTTAAGGCAATTTTTCACTAAGATAAAATGAATCATGAGAGATGGAGAAACCTGTTAGGTTATCCAGACCATTCCCCTCAGAAATCCTAGAATATGGTAAACTTTTTTAGACCTAGTAATATAGTAATGATTATAAAGAATATTTTAGAGATGACTTGTTCTTTCTGAGTAGATTTCTCTCATGAAATAGTCATACTTAGATTCTGAGTAGTTCAATTTCTTGATTCACTTGTGAATGTCACAGTCTCATGAAAAAGATGAATGGAGAAAAAAAAAAATCAATGAAGAAACTGGCTAAATCTGCAAGAAACTTAAAGTCTCAAAAAGCAAGCTGGAGGAAGCTTAGCTTGATGCTCTGTGATGACCTAGAGGGGTGGAATGGGAGGGTGGGAGGGAGGCTCAAGAGAGAGGGGATATATGTGTACACATGGCGAATTCACGATATTGGACAACAGACACTAACACATTGTAAAATAATTATATTCCAATTAAAAAAAAAATTTGGTCCTACAAGTACACCAGTATTAATCCCAAATTTAAAACCCAAGAGATCTCATCAAACATTTAAAAACTTAATGTTATCCATTACAAACAAAACTAGCCAGGCCTAACAAACAAAATTCAGTTTCTAGGCATCTCATTTGCCTTCACTAAGCAAAGAACTAGCATAGTATACGGCTGCTATTCAGAGGGCTGATGGGGGGCTGAATGAGGAAAACAGAAGCCCCGATACCTGCAAACTGAAGAGTCTCTATAAAGTCTAAAATTGCCAGCGACACTTAAGGGAAGGGAAGGAAATTCCCAAATCTGATACAACTAGACATTTTGATTATTATATCTGGAACAGGACTTTTCCTTTGTTACATGTAGATCTTAAATTTCCGTATTAAGAAAGGAACAGGTCACAAGATTCAATTCTTTAAAAATTACTCAGAATGAAACAAAATTAAGAGCACAGGGACATAAGCTAAATATTTCTACATATAAAGATCATTATGAAATAAATTTAAACCAGAAATCATAAACAACTAACCATACAGCTTCTTTAACAGCCCCTACTCTCATCCCTGATTCGCTCAGTGGAAGAGAATTCCAATTTACAACCCAAACTGGAGTGGTTGCACTGAGAGTTTCGTTGCTCTGGAGTAATTCTTTGCTCTGTTTCAAAGGTCATCATGCAGTTGGTTAATTACCATAAAATTTAAACTTTAACTAAGAGACATGAACAAGCTGTAACTTGCATTCAGGAAACCTGAACATGTATTACTGCCACACTAGAAAATTACACATTTCCAGAACAAATCCAGTCACTTCTTAAAGAACTGAAGAACTATTCTTGTACATTGTGATGTTTGAAAAACACTTCTTTGTGTCTTCCACTACAAAATGCAAGTAGTACAATGCATCTTGTAGCTTAATTGAATGTCCAACTGTACTAACGCTGTTTGCATAAATTTGTGTACATATATACAGGAGTATGCATATAAATACACAGAATTTTAAAGGGCATCTTTTTTTATGAGTAGCTAGTTGCATCTGTGCCCCTCCCTTACTGTTCTCCATTAATTTTCTTTTTTCTTAAGGTTGCTTTATTTGAAAATCACTGGAAAGGACACACAAAATATACAAAAGTCATCCATAATTATCCACCACAATAAGAAGAGCAAGTTCCTTACTCTGTCTCTCTAAGCTCAATTCTAAAGGAAATAACCATTAAGATTAAAGTGTTTTTTCTATGCTTATACAAACATTTAATACATACACTCTCTTTTTAAACAAAAAAAATGAAATTCTGTTATACATACGTGTCACAGCCTGATTATTTTCACTTATAAGACATTTCTTAGCTCAGTACATGTATAACTCATTTTTTTAAAGAATGAAAAGTAAAGATGAGCCACAATTTCACTATTTTTCTATTTAGTTTGTTTTCCACTTTTGCTCTTAAAGTAATACTAATACTTAGATTAATACTTTACAATATATATTTTTACTGTCCTCGTTGCTATGTTTGTGCAGGAGACTGCTAGACATGCAACTGCTAGATCCCAAGTTACAGGATATTAACCATGCTCTGAGCTACTGCCAAATTACCTTCTAAAAAGATGGTACCAATTAATACTCCCATTAAGCGTTAAGTGATTCTTGTCTAGTGTCATACAGTCATCATTAAATTGCACTGGGAAATTATTACTTCCTAGGTATCTTTCAATCTTTTGAGCCAAACTTTAATTTTAACTACCAAACAAATTAATAATCAATGGTTAAACACAGAAGTTTGTCTTTTCTATAAAAAGGACACTCCCTACCTCCTCCAAAAGGGAGTGAAATTGTTTAGAAAGTGGTGTTTAGCCAAGAAATGAAAGGGCTTCAACGAAGTTTGTGGTTAACAGTGCCATGAACCTCAATGGGGGAGGAGAGTAAAAAAAGGCAAGGTAAACTGTTAACCTTTGAATAAGCAGCTTCAGTAAAGTGGGGAATAAAGACAAATAGGAAGTGGCATCTTTTTTGTTTTGTAAATAATGCATTTCTAAATTATTTATACATAAAATCAGTTGTAAGGCCAAAAGCAACATCTCCTTTAAAGATTCTTTCTCCACTGCCTGCTACATTAGCCCCTGAAAACTGACACACAGGGCCAAGATGGGATCACTCTTGGTTCTGAAGTATCCCTATTTGAGAGCTGACACTTGTTATGCACCTAATATCTGCAAAACACTAACACTGGCAGGGACGCTTTACATGCATTACCGTATTCAATCCTAACAAGTATGTGAAGAAGGTATTACTGAACTCATTTTCCAAATAAGAAAACAGGCTCCTGAAGAACAAAATAACTTGCCTAAAAATAAGGGCTGGAGATACCTGAAGGTGAAAGGTAAACGTGTGACATACATGTCCTCTTCCTGCAAAAGCAGATGTATCTATTCAGTGATCTTAGGCACGATCTCAGAATTCTCCACAACAGGCACCTCCAGTTGACAGGAAGGAGTAAGTATCTAAAACTATGTGTCATCCCTGCAGTAAACCATGCTGCCTCTCATTTACTACTAGTTTGTGGTATTTCCTGAAGGGCAGGACTAACTTTTGCTGTATCTGTGCCTATTTGCACAAGTGTGCATACAAAACGAACTGTTTTCATCTTGTGTGAGACAGGAAGCACATCTGGCTGGCCTAGGACAGGGTAAGATAATGGATGGAATCATACAGAGTGGAAACAAAGCTGACAGGCACACAGCAGCCCACTATGTCTCACTGGACTCAGATCTTTTCCATAGAAGGAACTGTCACATCACGAGGGGGGGATCCTGCTTTTTTTCTTGGTAAATTCTTCAATAAATCTTCCTTTATCTGTACTCTGATTTTTCTCTCTATTAAAAAGGTGTTCCGTAAGTATATTCTGTAAGTCTCTTTTTCAAAGTGTAGAAAAATTCTGAAATTTACATAATTCATACTTGTATACAAAAATGTTTAACTAGATAAAGCAAAAAAGCCAAGATATTATAAAAGTAAATTATAATTTTAAAATAACTTTGTGTGACACTATTTGTCCACCCAAAATTGTTCATTGAACCCCTAAACCATATACCAAGTATTCTCCTAGACCATACGTGAAGTCACTCAGTCATGTCTGACTCTTTGCAACGCCATGGACTATACAGTTCATGGAATTCTCTAGGCCAGAATACTGGAGCGGGTAGCCTTTCCCATCCTCAGGGGAATCTTCCCAACCCAAGGATCGAACGCAGGTGTCCCACCTTGCAAGCGGATTCTTTACCAGCTGAGTCACAAGGGAAGCCCAATAATACTGGAGTGGGTAGCCTATCCCTTCTCCAGAGGATCTCTCTGATCCAGGAATCAAACTGGGGTCTCCTGTGTTACAGATGGATTCCACATACCAAGTATTTTCCTAGACCACAGGAACAGAAAAATAAACAAGATTCAGTCCTTGTCCTTAAGAAGCTTATTCTAGTATGAAAGACATGCAAAGTATTACATATATCTTGCATGATAAATCACAGAGGTTAGCAAACTTTTTCTTAAAGGGTCAGAAAGGAAATATTTTAGGCTTTACTGACCAAAGGCAAAATCAAGACTATTATATAGGTACTCATGTGTTTAGTCGCTAAGTCATGTCCGACTCTTGCGATCCCATGAATGGTAGCCTGTCAGGCTCCTCGATCTACGGGACTTTTTTAAACTGAGGAACAAAAAAGAAAGAAAGGGATGGAGGAAGGGAGGGAGGGAAGGACAAAGAAGGAACATCTTGGCGGGCTTGAAGAACTAAAAATAGACCATAGTAGCTCTCCCCTAGACCACTGTAAGTGGTCTTGGAGGTAAAAGGAGCTTCAGTTCAGTTCTGTCCCTCAGTCCTGTCCCACTGTTTGCGACCCCATGGAGTGCAGCACGCCAGGCCTCCCTCTCCATCACCAACTCCCAGAGTTTACTCAAACTCAAGTCCATACCCAAAACCTATCTTTTAAATAACACGGGCTACCCTTCTAACCTAGAAATTTCAACAAGTCGCTCCTTTGCATAAAATTCTTCAAGGGCTCTCACCTACTACAAAATGAAACACAAACTCATTAAAATGACACATGTGGCTCTTACCAATTCTTCAGGCTCACCTGAGGCCACTTCCCTTTACTTAGCCGATGCTGACTCAAACCTCAGACCTGAAGTTCCACGAATGGCCAATGTCTCTTCCGTCCCCATGCCTCCCCCTGCCTTCCTTCATCTTGTCCACCTGGCTAACTCCCATTATCTTCCAAGTCTCAGGTTGAGCCTCGTTTTCTCCAAAAGGTAAAACTTGGTTCCAGGGACAGAGCCTGTTAGTTATTTTGCACAATTCACCCTGCTCGTCTACGTTAGGGAACTCTCATTTTTAGCCAAGCACCTGGGTAGGAGCCCTGTTTTTAGCTAACAACAGGGGTTACATAATGAAGCTCTCACCGATGTAATGTAAGCCCAAGTGTCCATGGACCTTCTTCATGAGACAGCTCTATGCCTCCTCTTCTTCATTCCTTTCCCCATCCCACTGCGTGAAAGAAGAGGCTCCATCTCAGACCATGAAGCTGGGCACATCCATGGTGGAACACTAACACGGATACTCTAACACCATGAAACACCACACAAGCCCCAGGCCACCTAGCAAACTTCTATCTCACATTAAGGCACTGTTAATTTGGGCTTCCTGTCTATGTCAGCTGAACCTAACTCTGACTAATACAGAACCTCTCTGGTATTTCTCACAACAGCACCATCTGTGAGGGTTGTCATTTGATAGGGGTTGTCAACCGCCGTGTGTGTCTTCTTCTAGTTGAGACTGGGAGTTCCCAAAGAGGGAGCTAATCTAACGTACCCCTAGCCTTGCACAGGATCTGGCACACTGTCTTGGCACACTGTGTGTGTGCTAAGTCACTTCAGTCGTGTCTGACTCTTAGAGACCCTATGGACTGTAGCCCTCCAGGCTCCTCTGTCCTTAGGACTGTCCAGGCAAGAGTACTGGTTGCCATGCCCTCATCCAGGGAATCTCCCTGATCCAGGGACCAAAACCACGGTTCTTACGTCTCCTGCATTGGCAAGCAGGTTCTTTACCACTAGTACAACATGGGAAGCCCATCTTGGCACATTAATAGGGACTTATTGAATTTAATTATATTAACAAACAAGTACCACGCCATTAACTTCATTAACTTTATCTTGTCCCTTCTTTTAGTCCCAAATATGAGAGGACTTCCCTTCCTTTTCTCAGTATTTCTCCCAATCTTCTGCCCCAAATCTCAAACTGAGCTATTTTTTTCCCTTTTGAACATTGCCGATTGAACAAAAAATGTATTTTTACAAAATGACAGTGTTCTCAGCATCTCTTCCATGTCAGCAACTCTAAAAGATCAGAAATAAATTTATCACTGATTCAAAGGCCTGTATTAAGTACACATCAGGCACCATAAACTCAGCTTAGAATATTAATTAGGCTTCCCTGGTTCCTGGCTCCCAGGCTTTGTTCAGTTTGGTGTTTCTAAGAGGATCCAACCCTAGCCCAACAAGAACTGTGCTTTAAGGGGACTTGGGGCTAAAGGAACTCCACGTCTGTGAGATTTGACTCAAACCAGACAGAAATGTGCCTGTACCTTCTCCGTTCTCTATCTGTGCCTCTCCAGACTATTTACTCCAGCCCTTCCAGCCTAAAGCAGCTTTTCCTGCCCTGACTCTCCCAATTTATTTCCTGGTCTATATCCTATCTCCCTAGTCCCTTCATGGAAACTTTGTACACAGCCTTCTTGATAACTGACCTCTGACTTGGTCCTGCCTACTCTTTTTGAATACTATTTCAGGAGGCAAATTATCCTAAGTTTCATATCAGTCTCTCCCCAACACAGACACATCAACCCTTTTAGGGGATGTGATGTAATGGAAAAGCACTGGCTTAATAGCCTGAGGCATGGACACGTACAGCCTTCAGAAAACAAATAAACCTCTTGAGCTTCAGTTTCCTCAGATATAAAATGGGGATTCTCTCTATCCATTAGTTACTATAAGGATTAGAGAAAATTCAAGGGCAATGGCCAACATGGAAGACTTTCAGTCATCATGACTTATTTTAATACAAAGAGGTAAATATTATAATAGATCTGAAATCGTGTAATAAATTGTAACAATTAATATTAATAAGTAAGTGAAAGTGAAGTCTCTTTGCGACCTGTGGACTGTAGCCCACCAAGCTCCTTCGTCCATGGGATTCTCCAGGCAAGAACACTGGAGTGGGTTGCCATTTCCTTCTCCAGGGGATCTTCCCGACCCAGGGATCGAACCCAGGTCTCCCACATTGCAGGCAGATGCTTTAACCTCTGAACCACCAGGGAAGCCCATATTAATAAGGGAAACCTAGTTATAGTTCGACAAATTTATAAGCACTAACTCTAAGCTGTGCTAGGTACTGGAATTGTTAACTGTAAACAAGAAAGTACCTGCCCTCAAGGGGTTTACATTCAGATACGGAAGAAAAGCAAGTAGCAAGTTAATTATGATACAATGAGGCAAGGACCCAAATACAGATAAGGATAAAGTTTAAAACAGGAGAGCATAAAATACTTTAGATTTAGATTGAACACATCCAGGGAAGGAGGGAGGCAGAAGAGACTCCTTTGTGAAATATAAGGAAGAAGTCAGCTGTCTACTGGCCAATTTGCCCTGATTACTGTCCTCGTGTTCAAATAATCAGAACCAAGATCAGTCTACTAACTCATATGTTGGTGTTAAGACTCTTATACTAGCATTTGTCCCCTACCTCCAAATTCTAGTGTTATAAAACATCCACACCTGAAATACAATGTCCAAATTCAGCACACTGAGAACATGAACAAGGCCCCGCAGCGAAAATGCACTGACCTACCCAATCCAAACAGTTTAAAACAGACAAGGAAAAATCAGTGGGCCAATTGGGGAAATTCTGAACACATATCTAAATACTTGGGGAAACTAAGATTATTTTTTAGGTGATCATGGTATAAAGGGTTTGTTTTTCTTTTTCTTGGTTTTGTTAAGAGTCTTTTTGTTTTTCTGTTTAAGGTTTTTTTCTAGAGATATGTACTAAAATATTTATGAACAAAATGAACAAATATTTATGAACAAAATATTATGAATAAAATATGAACAAAAAACAGCTAGGATTTTAAAAAGTATGGGGAGGGGGAAGATAAGAGGATTATAAATGAAACAGACTGATCATAAACTGATCATTGTTAAAGTGAGTGATGGGTACATAGGGATTTGTTATACTAGTCTCTCTACTATTGTAAATGAGACATTCCATAATAAAAAAACTTTTATGAAGCACTAATCTGGACAGTCCATAACAATAGAGAATAATATTCATGAAGTTTCTTCTTTTCTGTTGTTCATTTAGAAATTCACAGCAGAAAAAAATATTTTAAAATTTACCTAGTCTCCAGTTATCTTGTTTTTATACAATATTACAGATATACCTTGTTTTCTTTTTGGAATCTCCAATCACAGAAAGGACAGAATGAATTCTTAACTAGGAGACAATGAATATGTCTTTTTTTTTTTTTTTTAAGGCTGTTGTGTTGGTTTTTTTTTTAAGTCTTTTATTGAGTTTGTCACAATGTTGCTTGTTTTATGCTTTTGGTTTTTTAGCCACTGGCAATCCATTCCAGTCTTCTTGCCTTGAGAATTCCATGGACAGAGGAGCCTGGCAAGCTATTGAGTCCACGGGGTCACAAAGAGCTGGACATCACTAGGCAACTGACACTTTCACTATGTGGGATCTTAGCTTCCTGCTGCTACTGCTGCTAAGTCACTTCAGTCATGTCCGACTCTTTGCGACCCCACAGACGGCAGCCCACCAGGCTCCCCTGTCCCTAGGATTCTCCAGGCAAGGACACTGGAGTGGGTTGCCACTTCCTTCTCCCATGCATGAAAGTGAAAAGTGAAAGTGAAATCGCTCAGCCATGTCCAACTCTTAGCGACCCCACGGACTGCAGCCCACCAGGCTCTTCCATCCATGGGATTTTCCTGGCAAGAGTACTGGAGTGGGGTGCCATTGCCTTCTCCCTTAGCTTCCTGACCAGGGATCAAACCTGCACTGCCTGCATTGGAAGGCAACCACTGGACCACCAGGGGAGCTGTCTCTTATACACATCTAAAATATTTTAAAATTTACCTAGTCTCCAGTTATCTTGTTTTTATACAATATTACAGATATACCTTGTTTTCTTTTTGGAATCTCCAATCACAGAAAGGACAGAATGAATTCTTAACTAGGAGACAATGAATATGTCTTTTTTTTTTTTTTTTAAGGCTGTTGTGTTGGTTTTTTTTTTAAGTCTTTTATTGAGTTTGTCACAATGTTGCTTGTTTTATGCTTTTGGTTTTTTAGCCACTGGCAATCCATTCCAGTCTTCTTGCCTTGAGAATTCCATGGACAGAGGAGCCTGGCAAGCTATTGAGTCCACGGGGTCACAAAGAGCTGGACATCACTAGGCAACTGACACTTTCACTATGTGGGATCTTAGCTTCCTGCTGCTACTGCTGCTAAGTCACTTCAGTCATGTCCGACTCTTTGCGACCCCACAGACGGCAGCCCACCAGGCTCCCCTGTCCCTAGGATTCTCCAGGCAAGGACACTGGAGTGGGTTGCCACTTCCTTCTCCCATGCATGAAAGTGAAAAGTGAAAGTGAAATCGCTCAGCCATGTCCAACTCTTAGCGACCCCACGGACTGCAGCCCACCAGGCTCTTCCATCCATGGGATTTTCCTGGCAAGAGTACTGGAGTGGGGTGCCATTGCCTTCTCCCTTAGCTTCCTGACCAGGGATCAAACCTGCACTGCCTGCATTGGAAGGCAACCACTGGACCACCAGGGGAGTCCCCAACTATATCTTGAAGAAAATTATGGCGGTATTTTTAGAGGGAAATTAATTTTTTAGCAAAAAAAAAAAAAAAATTTTTTTTAATACAATGCAAGTATTACGTGGTTTTTAAAAATTGATTTTGTTTTTAAAGTGAGTGGTTAGTAAGCTATATAAACTGAACTTCTGGTGTCTACAGCCAAATGCTATTCAGAAGAGTTACCTGCAGAGGACAAAAGCTTAAACTGGAGGCAGCTTCAAATTCAGATATGAGGCACTCAGCGCAAGCGGCGGCGACGGCCAGGCAGGCCGGTGCACTCAGCACGGCCGAGAGGAGCTAACCCACGTCGGAGGACAGAGAGAGCGTCCAAGAGTCCCAGGCTGTGACAGCGCAGGAACGGCTGAAAGGAGCCACCCTGCTTCCGAGGTCAGGGGTAGCGGCGGAGAGTGCCAGGCTGCGATGGCACAGGAACAGCTGAGAGGAGCCACCCCACTTCCGAGGTCAGGGGCAGCGGCCGAAAGTGCCAGGCTGCGACGGCACAGGAACAGCTGAGAGGAGCCAACCCGTGTCAGAGGTCAGGGTCGGGGACTCGGAAGATCAACTCGCATCCAAGGATCGGAGGCTGTCCCACTTGAGGGTCGGGAGGGGCGGCAGTGAGGAGACGCCCTTCCTCCAGGGTGGGGAGTGGACCGCTGCGCTTTGCTGGGGCAGCTGTGAAGAGATACTCCATGCTCAAGAGAGAAGAAATCCAGCTCCGCCCACCAGAACTCCAAAACAAGCCTCCCTAACCAAGAAACCTTGACAAGCCACTGATACAACCCGGCCCACAGGGANTCTCTTCTTGCTGTTCTCTGGAACTCTGCATTCAGATGCTTATATATTTCCTTTTCTCTTTTGCTTTTTGCCTCTCTTCTTTTCACAGCTATTTGTAAGGCCTCCCCAGAGAGCCATTTTGCTTTTTTGCATTCTTTTCCATGGAGATGGTCTTGATCCCTGTCTACAGGAAAACTGTTATCCTAAGTAAGTCTCGGTAATTTAGTCAGTGTCCAAAATCATTATCAAAGCCTGGTATGTCTTAATCTGAGAAACCTTAGCACTAAAGCCAAAACAAAATCCCCCAAAATTCACAATGCAAAAGTTCAATTAATCTATAATAAATCTCTTAAATTATTTCAATGCTTTAAAAGTATTCTTTGTCCTTAGACAGCAGAAGTTTTTGGTGGGTCTCCTTTATCCTGCTGTGCTGCTGCTAAGTCACTTCAGTCATGTCCGAGTCTGTGCGACCCCATAGACAGCAGCCCACTAGGCTCCCCTGTCCCTAGGATCCTCCAGGCAAGAATACTGGAGTGAGTTGCCATTTCCTTCTCCAATGCATGAAAGTGAATAGTGAAAGTGAAGTTGCTCAGTCATGTCTGACTCTTAGCGACCCCATGGACTGCAGCCCACCAGGCTCCTCTGTCCATGGGATTTTCCAGACAAGAGTGCTGGAGTGGGGTGCCACTGCCCTCTCCACCTTTATCCTACATGATGCTAACAAAG
Organism: Neotragus moschatus; assembly: GCA_006410615.1. NCBI lineage: Eukaryota > Metazoa > Chordata > Mammalia > Artiodactyla > Bovidae > Neotragus > Neotragus moschatus. Next base: position 365,314 of record SJYA01000775.1, read on the forward strand.
GAAACATGAGTTACTGATGGTATATAAAAAGGAAAATAACAGAAAAGAAGTCTAAAAAATACAAACTTGACAGAAAAACTATAATTCAAGCCTAGAAGTACTTACAAACAGACTTACTTGATGGTATTGTTAAATGATTCTATAAAGTCAGTAAGCTTGCCAAAAAATCATAGTTAACACATCAAAGTTGCACTGATTCTCTCCACATTTATTAACGCAAACTTGTCTTATTAGTTCTTACTCTTTTCTGCGTTTTTCAAAGAAAAATAGCCATGTATGTCAAATTGCTTTTTTAAAAAATTCCAGAACATAAAATTAAGGCTATTTAAGGAACTATGGAAAATACCAAGTTTATAAAAGTTTTTAATCACTGAGTTTCCTAGCCAGAGATTTTGTTCTGTTTCATTCTAGACTTTCATATATATGATCTGAAAATCCATGACTAAAGGTTTAAAAAATATATATATGTATATTTAAATGTAGAAGACATATGGAGGAATGTTCATAACAATGACATTTGCAATAGAAAAAACTAGAAACAACTAAAATACATGCCAACTGGTGAATTAACTAATAAATTGAGATGAATTCATGCAATGGAATGCTAGAGCATCAGGAAACAAAAGGAAAACTACAATAACCTGCATCAGCAAGAATAACCTCGTAAACAATGCTAAGTAAGAAAAGAAAAAAAAGCAAGTTGAAAAAGAATAGATATGATTCCACTACTAAAGTTCAAAAACATAAAAAACTAAATACTATTTTGTTTGGGCTATATACAAACAATTAATCAAAAATAGGAAACACGTAAGGGAATTCAGGATGACAGTTACATGGAAGGGTGAGATGAAAGTAACAGGATAGGCCCACCAGGCCTTCAGGGATATTTTAAGGTTTTAGTTCTTACACCAGATCACAGACAATTTACTATTCTTCCTTAAACTTTGTACACACATAATATATACTCTTTTTTATGGATATTCTATAATAAAATGTAAACACCTAGTAAGACCTATTCAACTCCAGAAGAAAACTACACCAACTGCCTAGTCTAGATAACCTAGTCACTCACCTAGTAACTATTCACACCTAACCTAGTCACTCACGTTAGCTGTAAACAACCACAAATGACACCTGAGGAAACCCAACGAAACAAAAAAAAGCAAGCCAAGATAGACTTCTGGTAAAACATGACCCAAAGGAAAAGTGTGCTATTTCAGGAATTTGATGAGAAATTTAAAAAAATTCTAATTAGCATGCTCAGAGATTCAAGAGCATATCATGTCTATAAAAATTAAGAATAAACAGCTCTTTTAAAAAAGGGTAAATAAAAGAGAGAGAGCGCAAACACAAAATAGATTTAAAAACACAGCTCATGAAAGGGAAGAAATAATAAAACTGTCCCTGAACTCCAGAAGAGGACAGCCAATACACACAGATCTAAAGAGTCTACTAACTGCCAAACAGGATGGCGGAAAAGACAAGCGCCTAGACACACCCTGGTGAAAACGTCAGAGCTCCGGAGACAACAAGCAAACCCTCAAAGTGTCCAGAGTATAAAAATAAGCTACATTCAAAGAAGTGACAATCAAATGGGAGATAAAGACATTTCTGAAAGGCAAGGACTTGAAGTTTAACTCTTATGCACCTCATCTTAAAAAACAACTACTCCAAATTTTAAGAAGAATACAAGAAAAATGAGAACTTAAAATATGAGAAACAACAGCAACTAAGTAAGACTGAAAAGGAACACAGAAAGCATAGAAGAAATTAAAGAGGATCGGGTCAGTCCTGTTATTTGCACCATTCTCTTCGAGGCAGCAAAACCTTGTATTTCCTTCTCTAATAGCACGTCTGGGTTCTGAAATGATATTAAAAGTGGTTACACCTTGGAAAGTGGAACTGGTTTGGGGAAGAGGAGGCTATTTTTCCATTTCATGGAGTTTTTCAACAACGTTTTCCCATGCCATTTTTTCTTAATTAATTAGTATTCTTACAAGTATTCTCATACTTCATTTCCACCTCAATAACCCTTAAATAAGACCATCTTTTTTCCTCTTTCCTAAACACACATATGAAGGGACTCAGGAATGCTGCCAGCTTAAACTATGAAGCCAGGCTAGGGTACCGAGGCCCTTAAGCCCCAAAGCATGTTCCAATTTTATGGCTGGCTTCTTTTGCTTCCCCTGACCTCAAGTCCAGTCGCTGTCCTTTTTTGGGTTGGCATTATTCACACTGACAACCTGTATGACACTCTGATCTCACACCTGGACACAAGCATCACACTTGTTCCCCTGCAGATTCATGTTAACCATACTCGGTCTGGTCGCCAGAGCACCAGCATTGCTTTCTTGTGTCATGAATTCCTCTCAAGCTCCCCTGCAGTTTCTGCTGTAATTCTTTTCACATGTCTCAAAACCCCATGCTTCTATCTTTCTATTCTTTTCCCTTTAATCCTACACCAATTTCCTCTCCCTGAATCATTTTTTTCAAATCAAGCCATTCTTCCCGTCTCAGAGAAGGCTCCTCCCTCCTCTCCAACCAGCCCCACCATCCTGCTCTCTAAGTCACCCTTATCTCCCCTCCAGGGATCCAATCTGTGTCCAAATCTCCCTAGCCAACACGATCTTTTCTTAGCCTCCTTTCTCAGCCTCCCTAGGACTATAAAGATTTCTCAGTAACCTCTATTATTAAAAAATAATAATAAAGTAAAAGAATAAGGACTCCTTTGAATCTGCCCTTGTTCTTTCACTCTCCCCCCACCACCTTCAAAATAAGAAGCCTACAGACTCATTGTTTGTGTTCTCATCACTTTTTAATGCAGCCTCTGATTCATCAGGACTGAAACTGGCTAATACAATCATCTGTATTTCCTCATCTAATTCTTCTAACCCTTCTGCAGCTTTAGCATAGTTGAGCATTTATCTCCATAAAAGCCGCTCACTATGCACCTCCTACCCTAGTGATTACCTCTGGCAGCCTACATGACTGTTGTTTCTTCTCTAGCTTCCTAACACAGGCATTCCCCATTAGCTTCATTTTTCATTTTCCTTTTCAAAGACTTGATTCGTTCGGATAAACTTCATGAAGAGCTTCCGACCTCTTCGGAGCAAATCCTCTGACCGCTTCAGGATGTCATTCACCATTTCTAACTGCCTACTGAACAATCTATCTGAATGTCCTGCCAATGTCACAGATTCCATCGTGTCCAAAAGTGTATTCAACATCTTCTCCCCAAACCAGCATGTCAGATATTTCTATATATAACACCAACATTCTCCCCTTACCCCAATTAAGATCTGGGCCATCTTTGATCTGCTGTTATCTACATCCTCACATATTATCTTCCCTTCAGTGTTTTACATAAGAAAAGATGAGTAAGACATAATTTCCAGCCTCTGGGAAAGATAAACAAAAATGTAAGGGAATACATGTATGAGTGCTCACTCAGTCATGTACGACTCTTTGTGACCCCATGGACTGTGGCCCAAGAGGCTCCTCTGACCGTGGAATTTTCTGGGGCAAGAATACTGGAGTGCGTTGCCATTTCCTCCTGCAGGGGATCTTCCCAACCTAGGGATTCAATCTGCATCTCCTACATAGCAGATGGATTCTTTACCACTGAACCACCAAGTAAGCCCTATAAGGAAATATGTGCATGCGTGTGCAAGCATGCTGAGTCACTTTAGTCGTGTCCGACTCTTCACAACCCTGTAGATCGTGGCCCACCAGGCTCCTCTGTCCATGATATTCTCCAGGCATGAACGCTGGAATGGGTTGCCATGCTCTTCTCCAGGGGATCCTCCTGACCAACCCAGTGATCAAAACTGAATCTCTTAGGTCTCCTGCATTGGCAGGTGGGTTCTTTACCACCAGTGTCACCTGGAAAGTCTGATAAGGGAATACAGACATTACCAAAGATAAATGCACAAGATGCTGAGGTTGGGGACAGGGTGGGGGGAAGAGGGACAAAGGGAAGAGAAGATGCATTAGAAGGGGAATTCAGTAAGCTGTCAATTCTGAGTCAGAAAGACAGTTCCAAACCATAAGCCTCACTAGGCCAAACAGTAACAGCACACACCCTGAATAATTAAATGTATACCTCACTTTAGGAAAATCCAACATACAAGTTTTGACGGAATGAATATAAATTGGGCAACTGATGATTAAGCTAATTTATTTGTAACTCACTATACATTTTCTTTAAATAATAACTGTCCTAATAAATTTAAAATAGAATTTCCTTGGGAATTCACTCCCTGGCGGTCCAGTGGTTAAGACTCTGAACTTCCCCTGCAGGGGGCAGATCTGATCCCTGGTCAGGGAACTAAGATCCCATGTGCTGCGTGTGTGTGTGCATATACACGCGTGTGTGCCTGTGTGGTGGATTTCCTCTTCATGCATTTTCCTAAAGCTTATTTACAGGTCACCCCAGGAATTAAGAGCTGGAAAGAACTAGATTCCCTCACCTACCCACTTCATCTCCCAGAGGCTAGGAGAGGTTAGAGGATTTGCCTGAGGTCACGGAGCCTGTAAACAGCAGAACAGGGACGTACGTGAACCCAGTGACCTTTTCCCTATTACCTCACACTCTGCCTCTGACATACTCATCTCAAAATGCTTTTCCCCGTTGATTCACATAAAAGGCAACAGAAATGAGAACTTGTAAAGAGGGTCCAGACATCAGGTTTCTTTCGAAGTCACCAACATGGTCTCTTAGACACACACACACACACACACAGACACACACACACACACACACACACACACACAAGTTCTAGGAAATCAGGGATCTATCTGGCTATAACATAGTGAAGTGAAAGTAAAAATGAGAAATAGGTACTCAGATTGTTGACGCCAACCTGATTTTAAGACTCTCTTGTTCCCTAGCGTCTCTCCCAAATGAAGTCATTTTTCTTCCCTCAAATAATGTCCCAACTGGAGTTCTAACTATTCAAACTAATAGCTAAAACCTTAAAACTGAGGGGAATGAGGTTGAGACACATAGGGTTACCTGACTCCCCATTCAGAAGTGGGATGAATTCTAAGAAGTGAATTCTAAGTACTGAGCCTGCTGAGACTATACCAAGTTCCAATTAGCATGTCTTGGTCAACCTCTGATTTCACCTTCTAGCAAGAAAAAAAAGTACTCCTCTCCATCTCCAAAAACTGACAGGTGCTTTTCACACTATAAATCTGTCTTCCCAATAGGGCTCTTAAATAAGAGCTTAGAATGTGCAACTTGTTCTAAACAAAACCCCTTTAACTCTGAGAATATGAGCCTCTGATCATTTTATAGGGAACATGTTTTAACATGTGAGAAATGCAAAAAGAGAAGTAACCAGGACTCAAGTCCAACTCTGACTTAACTATCAGAGACTGATTGGTAACAATGGCCAATATAACAGCAAAAGATAAACACAAAATTAGCTTCGCTGGGTTACTTAACTTTAATGAACATCTCAAAAATTAGAAGACCCATCCTTACTACTCTAGTTTCCCTTTCAGAAAGTTTCTGAGAAATAAGTAGTCTTGACCTCAGACTGAAATAAAGAATTCTGAAAAGGTGGAACCTTATTACTAAACAACTGCTAATGTAAACAAAGTGGGATACTTTAATATTCTTTAATAAACCAACTCTAACTAAAGACTGATAAGGTAGATAAATATGGTCATGTTGCACTCTTTATGACACTGCAACACAGCCACATCCTTTCTCTCCACTACCTCCGCTTCTAAACAGACAAATCCTCTCAGATAACAGGTTTGTCAAAAGTTGGGAAAGCAGTTTCCTGTCAAATGAATCAGAGGTAAATCACTGGAAAACCAGCCTGGAGAGAACCTGAAGAGCTGCTAATAATGAGTGACTCTACTTCACTCAGAGCTCAGGTTTCTGTTCATTTTATCTCAAAGAGGAAAGAAGGAGCCCCATGCACTCAATGCCTCTCCTCTCCCACTTTCCCAAGATCCAAGGACACTCTCCAGCAGGCAGAAGGTCCCTGGGGCTGCGCACAGGGTGTGTGGCTCACTCCACCCAGCTCTGAGCCACTCCCTGCATTCCTGCCTGAGACTAGAGACCTCTTGTCTCTCCTACTTACTCATCCCCTGGGCGCATCCTTACCTCATCTACCCTTTATGTCACTGACCACAACCTTGTGTGTGCCTACAATCACCTGTCTATGACTCTCCCCACAAGCCTAACTGCTTAAATAGGGATGCTTTTTTTTTTTTTTAATGTCTTCATGAAATGTTTTCCAAGGATACACATATGATACTCATCCTTAATTTATTTTTAATTCAGAGAATGCTCATAAGACCATCAGGAGAGAAGTCCCTCAACTTCCTCCTCTACCATCTGTAAATATCTGCCTCTGCTCCCATTCGTTCCTCCATTTCTTCAATTTCAGCAGAAAAGGAATCATTCTGGGACTTCCCTAGTGGTCCAGTGGCTGAGACTCCACACTCCCAATGCAGGGAGCCAGGTTCAATCCCTGGTCAGGGAACTAGATCCCACATGCCTCAACTAAGACCTGACACAGCCAAACAAATAAATATTCTTTTGAAAAACGAAAGGAAAGGAGTCCTTCCTGGTATCCTAGATAGTCAGTCCAGAGGGACTTGAAATCTCAAACTTTCCTGCCTCACAGAGCTCATGTTCCATCACATCCTTTCTAGACCTTCAAACCCTCCTCTCCAAGACTTCTTATTCTTCACCCCACAAACATGCTCAAGCCTCTCCCTTCTTCATCTAACTCATTAATGCAGCCATCAAATATTTATTGAGCACATAACAGGTGCTCTTTTCTACCCTGGAGATATAGCCACGAATAAAACGAAATTTCTGCCCTCATGCAACTTACCCTCCGGTGGGAGAGAAAGAGGAGGTGAATGTATGAACATCCTGGCTACTGTTCTCTCCTTCGCTTCACACAGTCAGGCTTGCAAAAGCAGTGCAAGCTGCCTGCCTCCACCTTCTTTCCCACCCAGGAGGCCTCACCCTCTCTGGACAGGTTTGTAGTCTGCACCTCCAACACCACAGAACAGCTCAGGGAAAGGTCACCAGCAGTGACCTCTTCCACTTGTAAACCGGCATTTCCCAGTCCCCTCTTACTCTGCAGCAACAGGCACTTCCTTAAATTCTCTGCTGCTCTCTCCTCCTCCCGCTTCAGCCGCACAGTGTTCCATCGCTCAGTCCTATCGGACTCTGCGACCCCATGGACTGCAGCACGCCAGGCTTTCCTGTCCTTCACTAACTCCCGGGGTTAGCTCAAACTTATGTCCCCTGAGTCAGCGATGCCGTCCAACCATCTCATCCTCTGCCACCCCCTTCTCCTCCTGCCCTCAGTCTTTCCCAGCTTCAGGTTCTTTTCCAAAGAGTTGGCTCTTTGTATCAGTCAGCGAAGTTTGAGATTCCAAGGCCCTCTGGAGTGACTTCAGGGTATCAGGCATGACTCTTTCTTTTTTAATATTTAAAAAGTATAGGCGCTTCAGTATCAGTCCTTACAATGAATATTCAGGGTTGATTTTCTTCAGGCTTGACTGGTTTGATCTCCTTGCTGTCCAAGGGACTCTGAAGAGTGTTCTCCACCCATGCCTCTGACCATTTCTCAGCTTGTTTTTCTTCCACCTCCCCATTACACGGCAGTGTGTTCAGCTCCCCTCACTCCCTGTTTTCCCCTCAGACCACCTCAGTCATGCCCGTGGGTCCCACTGCCAGTGATGCCCACTTAGGAACACTGAAGGTGTGTCAAGAGGCCAGGTCTCTCTAAGGAGCTCCACACACACATGGCCCACTGTCCACTAGAAATCTCTACCCATGGGGCCCAACGATCTCTCCAACTAAGGAGCACCGAATTTATTTCCTCCCTACTCCAAATTGGTTTCCCCCATTCTCTGTACTAGGTAACGATGCCCTTCTTCGCTCAAGGTGCTAAGCCAGAAACTTAGGTTTCTTAGGCATCAACTTAATGTTCTTCCTACACACTGCATGCCCCCCTCTTTTCCACACTGGTCTCATTGATTCTCTCTCTTCAAATACCTCTTTTCATTCCCTCTTCCCCAGTGTCACCACAGAAGCCACAAGCTCATTTCAGTAGCCACCCTGTCAGTCTCCCTTTCCTGTCTTGCCCTCTTATCCTGTCTGTATCTACTTAAGACATTTGACACTGTATTCTGTGTGAACAGTGACCCCTGACCATGCGACACAGGAGCCTCAAACCATTCTCCTCTAGGCTGAGCTCCACCAGATACAGACATCATCCACTCCTGCTTACAGTTCCTTAATGATCCCCTATTAACCAGATGGGTGCTCTTTAACCTTTCACCTGAAGATAGTCATGGGGAGTGGAGGGTGAGAAGAGGCACAGCCTGAAGAAGTCAACCATCACGGAAAAAATGTTTTTTTTAATTTTAAATTATATTTTATCTTGGATTTTAAACACTGTATTATAATATACTCATGTTTCAACACAACAGTAATTGTCCCAAACTCCAACTGGGTACCCCAAGAAGATGTACCATGTTTATCCTACAGTTTAGAGTACCCTTGGCCCATTTCCTACTGAGAAGCAAGAACCAACAAGATAAAATATAAGATTCTAAGACCTACCCCTGCCACGCTCTCAGCCCTGCCCACCTGTCCAGGCTTATCGGACCTACTAAGCTTACTCCTTATGCTCTAGCAGTGAGACTACTCATCACCCTAACTCCTTGAGCATACTCCAACTATTCAAAAATCCATGCCTTCCTCCAAGACTAAAGTACCGTCCTCCCTGCTCAGTCTTCCCATCAAACTGACAACTCAGCTGACAACTCTGAGCCTGAGTGATACTCCTTTGAGGAATCCTCCTTAAAAACACCACAGGTACACAAATGCCCTTTGCCTGATCTTCCTCCGTATTTGTACGTGTCTTATTTATGGCATTTATTATGTAATAAAGATACAGTTTGCAATATCTCATCTCTGCAAATCACTACAAAAATACTGTTGTGTCTTGCCCCTCCTAACTACTGTCAAATTTACTAAAATTGTTTTGTTTTTGAAAGTATCTCTTTTCTCCCATTCACTCCTTAACTCATGATTCCCACGTGGGCACGCATGCTCAGTCGCTCAGTCGTGGCCAGCTCTGCAATCCCATGGACTGTAGCCCACCAGGTTCCTCTGTCCACGTGATTTCCCAGGCAAGAGTAGGTTGCCATTTCCTCCTCCAGGGGATCTTCCCAACCCAGGGATCTTTCCCAACCCATACCTCTTTCATCTCCTGGGACCACTGCATTAAAACTACTCTCACTAAATTCAAAAATCACCTAGTGGCTAAATACACTGACTCCACCCAATCCTTACCATTCTTGAATTTGCAGCAACATTTGATCATTCCCTCTTTTGTCTTTCTGATCCCCTAACTCTCCTGATCTTCCTTCTCTAGCTTTTTCGCTAAACCTCCACTTCTTCCTGGCCATCTTTGCAGGTTTTCCTTTCCTTTGTGCCTGGCAGCGTACCTAGGGGTCTGCCTGAAACACCTCTCTCTGCTCACCCCAAGCCCCTTTCCTGGGTGAACTCGTGTATTCTCACGGCTTAACTACCATCCTGTTTCACACAGAGCTGGAAACCTAATCTGGGTTCATATATTCTACTCACTAATCACACTTTCCGCGTGGATGAAGTTTAGGAAATTTAAAATACCACAGCAGCACAGCAGCATAAGGAAGATTTACAGTGCTTATCACTGGCTGGGCACTGCTCTAATCACTGGGTTTTTATGTATTGACTCATTTAGTTCTCATATCAATCCTATGAGATAGCATTTTTTATCCACATTTTATAGGGAAGGAAACAGAAAACTAAAACCAGCAAGGGTAGAAGGGGAAAGAATCTCCACCTCTAATGAAAAGCTCTTTTTTCAACAACTTTAAGGAAAACTTAGACGATAATCAAATCAAATTCAGAATTCTCAGCAACTTACTACTCCTGACAACGGTGATCTTTGCTTGGTAAACATATAATAATCACGTTAGTCTTGTTTTCAACACGATAATCATCTAAGTCATATTTATTTCTGACTTTATTGAAATAGGATAATTTAAATTATTAAGATGTTTCAGAAGCTCTTCTTCTCAGCCACAAAGATACACTTCAAGTTGATGATAGAATAATAAATAAATGGAATATTTGAGATTTTTATTATATTTATCCTATGTATAAAATTACAATAAATTTAATGTTTGAATACTGTCTGGAACATAGGAACTCAAAGAAGCCCTTGAGAGAAAACATTGCTAAGTCACTTCAGTCATGTCCGACTCTGTGCGACCCCATAGACGGCAGCCCATCAGGCTCCCCCGTCCCTGGAATTCTCCAGGCAAGAACACTGGAGTGGGTTGCTATTTCCTTCTCCAATGCATGAAAGTGAAAAGTGAAAGTGAAGTCGCTCAGTCGTGTCCGACCCTCAGCGACCCCATGGACTGCAGCCCACCAGGGTCCTCCATCCATGGGATTCTCCAGGCAAGAGTACTGGAGTTGGGTGCCATTGCCTTCTCCGTTGAAAGAGAAGAAAGAGAGAAAACATTAGGACCTAAGAAAAACATGTTGCGTGCCCACAGGTGGACATAATATGGGTGGCCTATGAAAGCCTTCAACAGTCTAGCTGGCCCATACAATTTGCATAAACTAGGATAAATTACCCAAGAGTCTGACTTAGTTCAACAAATCAAATATTTACCATATGACTAAATATTTCACTTCCCTGGCTTTCCAACAGTTTTGCAAAAGATTTAATACAATCAAGAAAAGATGTTGGGAACCAAACACGGGAAATATTTATTTTTTTCCAACCAATACTGACCAGTTAAATCAAAATGAAGGTTGTTTACACTATTCTAAAGAAAAATGCACCCAATGAGCTTACACCTCAGGTTAGTTCCTGTGAGTAACACGGCTGGTCAAGGCAGAGGCAAAGGAGATTGATATACAACCAAGCACAAGGCAACACAGAAGTGGACGGCCCCCCACAGGGAGCAGACACACTCAGCGGCCCTGCTCCGGCTCCCGGCTCTCAGCAAGGGCTCCTCTAGGCTTGGCACTGCGTCTGCTATACATTTCTGCACAATAAATAGCAGGTAGGCTAATGAAACGGAAAGTTGTCACATACCACCCAACTGTAAAAGGCACATGGGAAATCATAGCACGCAGATAAACAGGTGAGGGAAACAAAGAAAAAACAAATGTGAGAAACTAACCCCGTGCCAGGAAACATCATGGGCCGCTGAGCTCCAGCCCTGGCCAGCTTCTGCAGGGGTCCCTGTCCCTTCCTAGAAGACGTCCTCGGACAGAGCTCACACTTCTTTACTCAGTAAAGCTGTCACCATCTAAGGAATCTTATTGGAATCTTCTCTCTGCAAAGCCCATCTGTTCGCAAACAAGTGTTGACTGAGTGTCTTCTATTCTAGGCCCTGGGCATCCAGCAGGCAGCAAGACAGCACAGTCTCTGCTCTCAGGGAACTCCCATTTTACTGGAGGAGAACCAGATAATGAATAAATACACAAGCAAGATCATTTTAAATGGCGGCATTAAGTTGAAAATTTTAAACAACAACAACAAAAAAAGATGAGATGGAGCAAGACGGGAGGAGCTGCTCATTTAAATTCGGGGGTCAGGGAAGACATCTCTGAGAAGCACTTTTGAGTTGAGACAGAAAGTAGGCAAAGCTGTCAGCCAAGCACAGCTCTTTAGGGCAGAGCATTCCCGGCAGAAGAAAAGCGAGGAATGAGGCCTGGGGGCAGGAAGAGGCATAAGGAATTCAACGAAGAGAGAGAGTCTCATCACCCTCAAGTTCCAGGGTCATTTTCAAATAAAGTCATCCCTGACTCTATTTTAAACTAACCACTGACCTGCCCCAGTATTCTCTATTTCTCTTCGCGATTTCTCTCCACTGAAATGTTTACCATCTGACCAGCAATATAAAGTACTTATTAATTTCATCTACTTGTTAATTTCTGTCTATTCCTGCAGAATGCAAGCTCCTTAGGGCAGGGATTTTTTTTTTTTTTCATATTTATTTATTTATTTAACTGCATTGGGTCTAAGTTGGGGCATGTGGGCATGCGGGGATATTTAGTTGAGGCATTCATGATCTAGCTCCCTGATCAGGAATGGAACCCAGACCCTCTGCCTTGGGAGCACAGAGTCTTAGCCACTGGAACACCACGAAGTCCCAGGGCAGGGACTTTTGTTATTTTAACCACTGCTGCGATGCCTGTACCTATGTGGCACAAAGTGGGCACTTGATAATAGTAGCTAAATAAATAAAAAGGAAAGAGAGAATGGGAGGCAGGGAGGAAAGGAGAGAGAGAGAGGGAAACAAGAAATAAGAGAGAGAAGAAAAGTGGAAGGAGAGAAAGAAGAGTCAGCCAGCATGGCTGAAGCACCGTGGATGGGGGAACCGGAGTGTGAATGAGTAGATCATGAAACAGATGCTGGAATTTCATTTAAAAGACAGAATCTGTTGAAGGGTTGTAAGGCAGGGAAGCAAGAGCATCTAATTTTAGTTTACAGAGCTGACTGTAGCTGCCATGTGGAAAATAGATTAAAGAAAGCAGGGGACACTAGGTGAGGCGCTATGGAAGCTAGAGATGATGTGACAGAGGCGAGGCAACGATCATCAGTGACCACAGACAGAGGGGAGCACATGCAAGGGTAGCACCCAAAATCCTTACTGATGGACGAGACAGGGACTGTTATACTGAAGAAAAGAGAGGAAGCAAGAATGTGTCAGTTATCAACTTAGTGCCTCTCAGACCCAAATTTCCCCTTCACTACCTACCTACTCTGTGAAAATTAAGACGAACGCTTTAAATAAGTTCTCCTATGCCAGATCCCACGATGTTAAGCCTTGTCTGTAGAGTCACTGCAGACACTGCATGAGGAACAGACTTTTCCTTCTGCTTCCAATGTGCTCCTTTTGGCAGGATAAACAGAGTATCGAAGACAAATACAGTACTAGTATTTCTGATATCCCATGGAGCCCTGGTTAAGTTATTTTAAGAGACCGTGGAGGAAGAAATGGCAACCAGCTCCAGTATTCTTGCCTGGGAAATCCCATGGACAGAGGAGCCTGGCAGGCTACAGTCCATGGAATTGCAAAAGAGTCAAACGTGACTTAGCGTCTGGACAACAACACGAATTTGTCAGCTTTTGTCTTCTGTAACGTGAGTACTGTACGATGTTGTATAATAAAAAGCATCATTTGTAATTTAAAGAAAGATCTTTTCAACTAAACTGTCATATTTTCATAATTATTTCTCTTACATATACAAAGATTGGGACACCTTATTCTGTTTGCTCATCCCTTATTCAAATATTAATACAATACTGCTTCGAGTATGACACTAATAATTTTAGAATTTGTTTCACTACTTGGTAAAGCAAGGACCTCCTCACTATTCTGTGTCTAAATTTTCTTGGCTATTGTAAAACATTTATTCTTCCATATGAACACAGACAGTTTTACCTGACTGCCTACCTTCAGAAGAACTCTCCATTGGAGTTGTAATTAATTTCCATTAAATTTACATATAGTCTTCCCTTCCAGGAACACGGTATGCATTTCCACTTAACAATTTTCTTCATACAGACCCTGTACCTTTTTTGTGATACTTTCCATTAAGTATTTTATCATTTTTAACACCATTATAAAAAGAAGTACTCTTCTCATTAAGGCAGTTCATTGCCATGCTTCCCCTCCCAACATTCTAAAGATACCAAAGAATGCTTGTAGTTCCCTCTCATCCCCATACCACCCTATCCCCTGATGTCTGAGTTTTGCCGGAATCATTTAGAATATTTCATTCAGATAACAAGGTTTTCTCTTTCGATATGTCTCTTTAATGTTAAAGACCCTTACTTACCGTTTATATAACACATTTCTTGTTACTCTCAGTGTATGTAATTTTATATATATACATATATGCAGTATATAACTTACAGTAACAATAGCACATTGGTATAGCACATGAGATATATACATATTTCAAAGTCTGCTATCCATCACTGTTTCAAGGAAAGGAAATAATTATATTTGATTAGAGTATACTGCTCAGATTCAAGTCTATGGGTGATATAATACCAATTCTTGCACACCCACATAGAGCTTTCTTTTCCTGAAAGGTGAACAGTATCTAGACTGCATGTAAGATTTTGATAGTGCAGACCTTTATTTCACTTTCCCTTTTCACTTTCATGCATTGGAGAAGAAAATGGCAGCCCACTCCAGCGTTCTTGCCCGGAGAATCCCAGGGACGGGGGAGCCTGGTGGGCTGCCGTCTATGGGGTCACACAGAGTCGGACATGACTGAAGCGACTTAGCAGACCTTTTCTCTAGATTGCTTCTTACACCATCACTACAGTGTTGCAAATGAGAACAGCCGATTTTATTGTAGTTTTAACTATTTTTTGTATCTTTACCCTCTTTTGAGTTTGTAGATTTTTTTTTCCTTTATCACTGAGTTCAGGAACATTATCAGAATATGCCTAGATATGTGCCTTTTCTCGTCCATCTTGCCTGGAAGACAGTGAACTCATTCAATCTGTGATCTTTTTCAATCTGCAATCTTTTTTGTCTCAGGGAATTTTTCGTCTACTAGTTATTTCCCCTAAAATTCTTATTATCTGCATATTTGGCTTCCTGGATCTATCCTTCAAGTCCTCCCACCTTCATGAGTTTCCATTCCAATTCTTAGTATTTTTGTTCTAAGCTTTGAAATTGTTATGTCACTTAAACTGAGTTTTAAAAAGAGGGCAGGAGTGATGTGCTCAAGCTACCACTTTCCCAAAATGATTTCAAATGGAGTTGTTTAAAGGCTATCTTACCACTCAAGTGTAAAAAAAAAAAGTTTGTAAGTGCTCACTCAAAAGACAATTACTTTAAATTACTACTTCTAAGAGAAGCTACTAGATTGACCGTTCCTTGAAAGCAGGGAAACTGTCTTTTATGCATCTCTCACTAGATCTTGTAAAATAAATGTGCTCATTACATCTTTATTGATATAATGATATGTTCAGCACCTTACAAGTTCCAAAAGGTAGAAAACCTTGTCATCACACTCACAAAAACTAAAGTCTAACTGAAGGGGGTTCCCTGGTGGCTCAGTGGTAAAGAATCTGCCTGCCAATGGAAGAGACTGGGTTCAATCCCTGATACAGAAGGATACCACATGCCTCAGAGCAACCAAGCCCATGAGCCACAACCACTGAGCCTGCGCTCTAGAGCCCAGGAGCCACAAATACTGAGCCCACGTGCCACAACCACTGTGCACCTTAGGGCCCAGGCTGCACTGGAGAAGCCACCGAAATGAGGACCCCACGCGCCACACACGACTAGAGAGCAGCCCCTGCTAGCTGCAACCAGAGAAAAGCTGGCACAGCAATGAAGATCCAGCACAGCAAAACAAATACCAACAATAATTAATTGGTTTTTAAAAAATAAAAGTCTAACTGCGGAGGCAAAAACAACATAAACAAAACAAATAAAGCCGTCAGTTAAGTGTTAAACTGTTACTGAATACAACAGCCTAAAACAGAAGAAATCAGTAAGGACTAAAGTAGTCAGTTCGTTTCATGATGAAAAGGCCATCTCAGGCCGTGAAACCACAGGTAAATTTCAGTAGGAGAAAAGCAGCCCTGACAAAGAAAATAATCACTGCAAAGGCACAGAGATAGGAATGAGCTGTTTGAGGAAAAGGGTGAGGAAACAAGTCTAACTGTAATAGAAGTCTGTCAGATACCTATAAGGAAATGAGAATAGATAGGCAGGTTGATGACCAAATCTAGATTCACTCACTGGCGGAACAGGTGCTGAAAAACACTTAAGCTAAAGGAAGCCGTGGGCTGTCCTCAAGCACCTTACAAAGGGAGATGACAGTATTTATGCAAATGATCACACAGTAACTCTGAGACCATCTGAAAAATAGCTATAATATATGAGTAACTTTAGAAGCTAAGAGTTCAGAGAACCAACAAACGAGGAAGCTTTTTTTTTAAGCAGAAAGTTTTCTTCTAGGACTTCCCTTGGTCTTCTTGAAGAAAACAGTAAGCAAAGAGCCACAGGAGGAAAACTCGCCAGTGCTTCTGCTACATGTTCAATTTAAAAATGGAAGTTTTTCCAAACCAGAAAGGAAGTCCAATAAAGTAAGAATGACAACTCTTTACAGTTTTAAGACAAGAAAGAAAACTCTGTACAGTGATAGATGTTAATGAGATTTACTAAGGTGATCATTTCCTAACATACAGAAATATTGAATCATTGTATCATACTCCAGAAATTAATAAATATAATGTTGTATGTCAATTATACCTCAATTAAAAAAAAAGTCACAGATCTACTAAACAAGAAACTATCAGAAGCTTTTCCTAACGATTGCTGCTGGGTTCATCTTTAAAAAGGAGATCAAGTGACAAGACTGGCCAGCACCATACTGCATTCATGCCTGACCTGAGTTAAAACCCACAAGGTTCCAGCCTATGAATAAACTGAGACAACATAACCCAAGGTCCGTAAGAAGAAAGAAAGAAAGAAAATCCTACAGCCACTTTAATTTATCCCTAAAAGCAGGAATCCTTTAAAAAAAAAAGATATTAGAGCACTATTCCTTCATAAAAAAGAGAATTCCGAAAAAAATCAATTAAAAGTGCGTGCCGTCTACAGAAACACCTACATTTGTTTAAATATTAATTTTTAAATTAAACATAAATATCCTAAGGAAAAAAATAAAACGAAACTAAAAATTCTTTCTGAAGCAGAACAGAACCACAATACTCAACCTGAAGTTGAGAAGAAAACAAGTCCAGGACACAAGGACCTTTCAAAGACATCCTGTGGGCTTTCATTTAGGGTTGACCTGCATAGCATTCAAAATATTTTCTTTCTGGATTTCCCCTTTTCAGCTTTTCATCATCCTCATCTCAATTCAAGGAAGAAAAATTAACTTCACATCAAAATATAAGTACATAATATTATCTCTTACTTTACAGATACACAACCTTAAAAGGATTTTACCCAATATCTTTATTTCTTTTAAGAAATAAAGCAGTCACACCTTGCCAGAAGTTAGGCTGATGGAACTTCTCCAAACACATTTTAGAGCGCTAACTCCCCAGGGTTCTGGCAAAGTAAGGTCAAGAATAACCTCACTCCTCTTCCTATCTATTTCTCCTAGAATAGGATGGAACATTTCCATTCTTTTCTCTCCAGGGAGCCCTACTCCCAAACATCAAAGACAGAAACTGTATCCTAAGAAAAGGGGGTCCAAGAGTTAGGATGGAAGAGAATCCTGCTGAAATTACTTGAAACAATATGATTCGGGAGATGGAGCCAGTATAGAAATACCATGAGTTCTGGAGCCAAGCCGACCTGGGTTCCAACCCCAGGATGCTGTACTCCCAGACTTCAAGTTCCTTATCAAGTCTCTACAGAATGGAAGCAACACACTGTCTTTAGGGGTTGTCAGGATCAGAAGCACACTTCAAAGACTTGACCATGGCCACACAGTAAGCCGGGGAGGCGGGACTTGTACCCAACTGTGTTCTCTCATCTTCGCCATTCACATCAGATGTTTCTGCCGCTGGCAGGGAGAAAGGGAAAAACCAGGTCATGTGTAACGGGCTGCTCTGGCACACCCTGCATGCCGCTCAAGCTTCAGGTGCTTCTAGCTAGCTCAGTTCCCTCATCATCATGATAACAGGAGCGATTTATTCAGCACCGACTTACCTGGCTGGGCAGGGTATAACACAGGTTATAAATCCTGTTACATAACAAGCACTCAATAATTGATGGCTACTTATACAGAGACCTTAACTTAAGAGAGCTTAAGAAAGGCTGGCGTCTTACAGGAAATTGAGTGGAGAAGTAAATCAACCAGGCAGGAAAAAAGGGAAGAATATGTCAGAGTGGGCATTTCTCAGAGGAAGGCCATGTGTAGAATACAATGGCCTGCGCGTTCAGTCACTCAGTCATCTCTGACTCTTTGTGACCCCACAGACTGAAGCCCTCCAGTCTCCTCTGTCCGTGGAATTTTCCAGGCAAGAATGCCGGAGTAGGTTGCCATTTCCTACTCCAGCAGATCTTCCTGCCCCAGGGATCAAACCCGTATCTCCTGCGTCTCCTGTGTCAGCAGGTAGATTCTTTACCGCTAAGCTACCTGAGAAGCACCCTACAATACAATGGCATGGAAGTGAAAAAGCACCACGCATCCAGGGAAGGCCAAGTCGTTCGGCACGGCTAGAGACAAGGGCAAAACTGTGGGAGGCACAGGAAGGAGGGTTACAAAGGTCTTGATACACAAAAGATGCCTGGATTTTACCCTGTGCATAGAAGCAGCCAACGAAACTTTTCAGGCAAAAGGACACGATGAGATCTGTGTTTCAGGATGATCATTCTATCACAGAAGAGAGAAGGATGAATTGGAGGAAAAAGAGACTGAAGGCAGGCAGACAAGTTAGGAGCCTACTGCAATAGTCTCAGTAAAAGATGGTAAGAGCCTAAACAAAGGCAGAAACTATGTGAATGGAGGGGAGGAAGCAGAATCAACAGGATTTACTGACTCACTAGAAGTTAAGGATGACCCCCAAGTATCTGCGGAGCAGACTGAAACAAGGGGTACAGTTGGGGATCTCCTAAGTTACAGCTGTCTAGGGGGAATCAGTGGGAATCAGGACTAAAGATACAGACTAGAAAGCCAACTCCCAGTCAAGGTAGCTGAAGCCCTGGGCATAGGTGCAATCACTCAGCAAATGTATGTGAAGTGAGATGAAGGCTAATGACTGATGTAGGAATACCCACACTGGGAGAAAGAAAGAAAAAGAAGCCCAAGGGAGAGCTGGAGGAGGAACAGTCAGGGAGCTGGAAGGAGATGACTCCATAAAAGCTAAGGAAGAAGGAAGTCTCATAAAGATAAAGGAGCATGGTATCCAATGCTGCAGAGAAAGATGCTGTATACTGTGGGTCCTTTTCAGTCTGAAATCAGAAGTCACTAGCGGTTTTGGAAACAGTTGTTTCAGAGGCTGGATGAGGAAAAAGCAATGGACTGAAGAGTGAACAAAAGTAAGAAATAAAGGATCTATGAGAGGGGGAGAACACTAGCACTCAAGAGCAAACAGGTTCCAACAAACGGCTGTGGGAGGAGACTTGCTCAAGATGAGAGAAACGTCAGTACTTTCATAGGCTGAAGGGAAGGAGCCAAGAGTCAAGTGTTAAGCGAGAGGCTAAAGATGAGAGGAAAAGACAAAGGCAGGAGACTGCAAATGAATAGAGCAATCAATGAAGTCAGATCCCAAGATCCCAGAAGAGATGGCACAGGACTGAGAGCACAGTCAGAGGGATAAGCTGCAGCTCTTCCTCTGAGGAAAGACGAAGGGGATAACAGGGGAACGGCAAGAGGTGTGTGTGCTGAAGAGAGAGGCTCAAGGAGTCTGGCCCTCCTTACCAACTAGTAATAATGAAAACTGGTCATACAGATTTGGTTCTTTTTTTTTTTTAAAGCACAGTGGGAAGGAGGGGCTAAGTTAGCAGCCATTCTCCTTTGCTGCCTTCTTTTTTCCCCCCCAAATATTATTTATTTATTTATTGGCTGTGCTGGGTCTTCATCACTATGTGCGGGCTTTCTCTAGTTGCGGCAAGCGGGGGCTGCTCTCTCGTTGCGGTGCAGGGGTCTCATTGCAGTGGCTTCTCTTGTTGCGGGGCACGAGCTCTACTCACATGGGCTTAGTTGCCCGACGGCATGTGGGATCTTAAGTTTCCCGGACCAGAGATCAAACCCGTGTACCCTGAGTTAGCAGGCAGATTCTTAACCACTGGATCTCCGGGGAAATCCACAGATTTGGTTCTTAACTTTGCATCAGAGTCCTCTTTAAGAAACTGATGAAAGCGGGACACTCTCCTCCACAAAAAGGCACATAAGCAACTCAAAGCACACTACACACGACTTCAGCATTTCCAGGTCCTCTAAAGCCAACCCACATATCCAAAGATCCTGTCAGCTGTGATGCTATAGAATTCCAAAGAAACGGCCTTTCAGAAGATATTTTGTTCACAGAGGAGCACCCACAAGGGAAGGCAGCTTATTCACTATAAACACAAGTATATGAGGAACTTCCCTGGCGGTCCAGTGGCTAAGACTCCATGCTGTCAAAGTAGGGGGCCTGGGTTTGACCCCTGGTCAGGGAACTAGATCAAACTCAACTAAGAGTTTGCATGCCACAACCAAAGAACCTGTATGCCACAATTAAGACCCAGTGCAGCCAAATAAATAAATAAATAAATAAAAACCCCACAAATACATGAAAAAACTTAAACATCTATGACATAGTTACCAAAAAATGTGCATAAAAGCACTCAGTTAGACTCTAGGCATAAAGGATACAGACCACCCCTGCTTTCACAAATCTCAGAATTTAAAGACAATGCGTTACAGGGCCTTAGATTTACCAATGGTTTTAGGTCAAAGTAGTATTTTT
The DNA here is from genome assembly GCA_006410615.1 of Neotragus moschatus. Classification (NCBI taxonomy): domain Eukaryota; kingdom Metazoa; phylum Chordata; class Mammalia; order Artiodactyla; family Bovidae; genus Neotragus; species Neotragus moschatus. The sequence goes on from SJYA01000775.1 coordinate 385,818, forward strand.
AAAAGGTAAAAGACCAATCTAGAGCTAACTCTTAAGTCTAAAGATAAAGAACTGAGCAAGGCTGGAGATAAACGCAACTCAAAGGAAAAGTGGATGCAAGGAAAGTTTTGAAGGAGGAATTGAAAGGATTTGTTCACTAAGGACAAATGGAAGAAAAAGAAGAGTCAAAAAACACAAGGGAAGGCTGAGTATCCACATGTGCCTTTTCATCGCTTGGAGATGCTTGAGTCCAAGAAACCATGCTTAAATGTCAGAGCCATTTGCCGGAACTTACAGGCTTGGAAATGCACACATGCCAGATGCCTGTGTGAAACAAACCAGCTACTCTTTTCTGCTCTAGTCAACTGCTTGCCGTGACCCAACACGTGTTGAACAAGGGTAGAGGGTGTCGACAGGAGCAACTGATGGAGGAGTCAAGTCTTACTTACAGAAAAGAATTACACAGATTTATTCCATTCATCACTTCATACATAACTGTATTCTGCTAAGTAACAGAAGATATTAAAAACAGCCAAACCACTACACATCTATTCACTATCAGAAACAATAAAGATTACATTTTTGGAGCACTGACTGCATGCACACAGCACACTCAGCTGTTTTCCTAGGATCTCTTTTTAAACCACCTTACAACTCTAGTAAGGTTAAGGTTGTTGCTCTTTTTTTTTTTTAAGAATGGAAGAAACTAAAACGAGGGAGGTTAGGCAGTCCGTCCAAGGTCAGAGAGTGAAGTGACAGCCAGGACTTGGATGCCAGCCCACCAGATGCCAAGGCCCACACTCCTCATATGATCATACAACCCTGCCTCGTGCCAAGATCAAATCCCCAAGACAGAGACTTTTATGTTTCAATTCACATCTAAATGAGGTGAGCAAAAATTTATTGCACTCTTAAACTACAAGAAAGAAACTGGTCAAAAAAAAAAAAAATAGGAAACTGGTCATCAGTTGTTTAAAGGACTTAAAGAATGACCTCTGCAGGAGTTTACATTGAGGTGAAATGAAAAACAACTTAAATAATTTTTAAAAAACCCTATGACTGGCAAAAAAGTAAATGGTGTAAGATTTGGAGCAAGAGAGCTCACAGTGGTCAGGGGCAGGTTTAGAAAAAATGTAGAACTTCAACTAATTCTTAAGGAACTGTGAGAAATGGTGCCGATGAGGTGCAGAGCAGGAAGAACCATTTCAGAGAGCATTCCTGATTAATCATGAGAACCACATGAAGGACTGTAATCATTACGATACAAACACATGTGAAGGCCCTTTTCAGCCAATCACCTGAACTTTCAACCCTGAGGCGCTAATCCACACATAGGCCAGGAGAGAAAGCTGCCATCAAGAGCTGGGCTGAGAGGGAAGGATTAGAGATTTCTCTTGTTCAAAAATTCCCCTCAATGTTATGGGACTGTCAAACAATGAGATAATTTTTTCAAAATGTCAGTACATAGAACTAGAACGTCTAAACAAGCACCCTCCTTTACAGTAAAGTGAATCATCCTTCCAATGACTTTGTCTGTCACTACTTTCTGGAACTGCCCTAGAATGGTAAACCACCATTCTAGTTTTTTGACAGTCACAAATAAAACCCATTTATATATAATCACTCTAATTTTTTTTCATTCACAGCCAGTTTGGACTCCAAGAGAACATCCACCAGCTTTTCTCTACTTGACACCAAGTGACCTATAAAATGAAACTCTGCCCTCAAATAATTAAAAATTGCCACCATCAGAGTTTGCTGAGCTATGTGTCACAGGCTCTGACGAGCAATTCCTAAAGATGTGTTTCAACAATAAGCCAAACATAGCCCACCAAAAAAAAAAGAGATATGCAAGTTCCAGAGAATAAACCCGGAGAAGGCAATGGCACCCGACTCCAGTACTCTTGCCTAGAAAATCCCATGGACGGAGGAGTCTGGTAGGCTGCAGTCCATGGGGTCGCTGAGAGTTGGACATGACTCAGTGACTTCACTTTCACTTTTCACTTTCATGCATTGGAGAAGGAAACGGCAACCCACTCCAGCGTTCTTGCCTGGAGAATCCCAGGGATGGCAGAGCCGGGTGGGCTGCCGTCTATGGGGTCGCACAGAGTCGGACACGACTGAAGTGACTTAGCAGCAGCAGAGAATAAACCACTTAGCTAATGCCCTGTGTGGGTTATTCAAAAACCCACACACCTGCTTTCCTTAGTACTTCTAACACTAGGAAAGACAACTGCTTAGATGTCACTTTCTGATAAAGGTGTTTCTTATGAATTCATGACTATGCTACATATTTGAGGAGGACTGGCCACACTTTTCCATGATAAGTAAAGCAAGAAGGATTTACCAGTTCTCTGGTGGCTCAATTCTCAATTCCCAGTCTGAAGACTGTGCAACACAATCTTAACTCAGCATCTCTCTCCCCTTTCCTCTTCAACTCCTCTGCCCACCTCCTAAAGGGGGTGCACTTCAACTCCTAGGAAGCAGCTGTGTCTTAAACCTACACCTTCAAGGTGGACCTGTATCACGCTTTGAGGACCTGAGTTATGTCATGAAATAGACAGGAGAAAGGGAGGATGTGTCTGGGTTTGTTGTGTTTGTGCTCAGAGAAGTGTTCAAACAAGAAAAGGGAGGATCCCTTCCTGTAAGTGTTATTTTATCTTAAATACCTTTCCAGTTGTCACCCTGGGACTGTTCTCAGGCAGACTCCCACCTCCACCCCCTCCTCAATATGCCACAGACAGCCTTCCTTTCTTCACACTTAGGACTGAGCTGCACCAAGCTAATCACAGCCCTCTCTACCAGCGGCCAGGTCTGTACTTATGGCTCCCTGCTGTTTCTTTTTCACAACGATAAAGCAGATAGTTTCCTCTTTTCTTAGAAGGCAGCTTCTGTACAAACTCTTATGTACCCTTTGGTCTCATGAACTGTTTTGTTGGCATTTTTAAGTAATTATCCTTTCAGACGCAAAGCTCTTTGAAGGCGAATATAGTACCCTGCTAACCTCTGTGTCCTGAGCATACAGTAAGCAGAAAATAAATGTCTGCTCAATCAAATAAGTGAATGATAGATTTTAAAAGAGATTTCAGAAAGACAATCAATAAGACTCTTTAGAATTATGGCATACAACTTTGTTTTTAATAAAAGTTTTTTTTTTTAATATTTATTTGGCTGCACGAGGTTTTAGCTGTAGTACATAGGATCTAGTTTTCTACTCTGGGATCGATTCCAGGTCCCTACACTGGGAGCCTGGAGTTTTAGCCACTGGACCATCAGGGAAGTCCCAGCATACAACTGTTTTGTAGCATTTGCTTAGAGTAAAAATTAGACTTACTAGCTTGTGCAATAACTATACAGATATTTAAGTCATTCGATGCTAACAGATGCCATAATAATATGGCAGCTTAAGATACTGGCACTAATTAGTGAGCAGCTAATACTGACAAAACACTTAACCTTTCTGAGTCTTGGTTTTCCCTTCTGTTAAATTAAAAAAAAAAAAGTGAGCTCGAATGACATAACATATCAAATCATAACACAAATACAATGTATTATCAGACAAATTTAAACAAATTCCCATCATTAGTGTTATTTTATGTGCATACACTTGACTAAAACATAAGATTTAAGTTCAGACAACAAAGCTCGTTGCCAAATATATAAAAAATATAATAGTACATGTAGGTAATGAAAAAATTTCAGTTATGAGAATACTTATAGAAACCTCCTACCTATTCAATTAGTCTACAGAAAAGCTTGTGACTAGGTGTTAGTTCAATTTTCAGTGATTCTCCAGACAGTGCTGGCCTGTTCTTTCTGCTGCAAAAGCAGCAGCTTGAAGTACCAAGTCCACAGTGACCCGCCTGAACTGAGCACCAGCCACAGCACTGGGCTCTGCAACGCGCTCTGCGGCAAACGGCCCAGGGAGGCACAACCTGCGTTCCAGCGCAGAGCTGGCTCATCTGTGACCCAAGCCTGCAGCTGAAAACACAAGTGAGCACAAAGAAAATTCTTTAACGGCATACAGCTCAAGCAACCGCTATAATTAGGACCCACTACAGCCCGAACTGAGAAAAATGAATAAAATCAAGGAATGAGAGCAACAAAGCCAACCACACACGATAAACACATAGTTAAAAGTATCTCTTTTTTCCCAAAGAAAAAAGTACTTTTGTCAGAGCAGTAACTGTAGAGAAAATGTAAAACAAACAAAGGTCCCTTTAAAATATGCTAACAGGCATCACAAATAACACTGTGCTATAGATTTGGGGATTGCTGGTGGTGGTTTCAACTTCACTTGAATTCCTAAAAATGTCTACCTACTTCTCCAGTCAGCCATTCTCTGTACTTTAAGCAAGAGAGACAAACAGATGGTCAAGATGCTGACACTGCAGGCCTGAGGTTTTTCAACTGTATTTTTTCCAGTTTTCCATTGCTAAAAGAGATGAAATACCAGATAATGTAGTATAAATCTTTAAGAAACCATTTCAAATCTGTCACATGCCAAACCAAAACAATCCTGCAACAGGAAACAAACCATGCACTTGTCCTGAAAGATGCTGAAGCCTTAGCCTTACAGTCTGTAGGAGTTTCACACCTTCTTCAAGGAAAGGTGAACTAGCCAGTATGAGTCCTAGAAACAGTTCCTTGGAATCATCTCTAGAAACAACCAGAAAAGTAAACAATAATCAGCTGGAAGCAGATATACCAAGAATAAGGAGCTTCCAGGATTTCCCTCTCCATGTAAAAGCAATTAACTCCTATTTTTAATCTCTTTCTGACACAAACATCCAGCCAAACTTCTCTCCTTCTAGCTAATCAAAGATAGCTGATGTGTTACTCTAACTTGCTTTAAAAGGCCAATTTGAATGAAAGTCATCATGGATTCAATGACAATGCTTTAGTCTAGAAGAATGAGGTATTTTGAGAGGTAGAATCAAGATAGCAATGCCCTGAACATTTCACAGAAACAGACTTATCCACCACAACTGATACTGGGGACTGGCCAAAGAGTAACTTCCCAACTGATTAACTGAAAAATAATACGTTGCTAATTGAGTGCAAATGAAAAGGGCACCTCCCTATACATTGGGAAACCCTAACAAGGTTATTAAAAATAATTATTTCCCTCCATGCCCAAGTGACTTTATAACACTCAAATCTACTTCTGGTTTGTTTTTACTCTAAAGGATCGGGGGAGGGGTGTGTAGAAAGAATGCCTTGATAAGTAAACAAAAAGTCAAAACTCTCCTGGAAACTTGTCACATTCTTCTTTTCCCATCAGCAATTTTTAATCCACTTGAAAAATGCTAGTGGAGAGGGCCTTTGGCAAAGAACTCAAGAATATGCAACTCTGGGGGCACCATCACAATACTGATATCAAGCTAGGAGAGAATGCTGCTTTTGTCTCAGAGGCAGCCTGTGACAAAAACAGGAACTTTATGGAGAACTGATCACAACTGCACAAGAAGCCTGATCACATGCCCACAACAGGGCAACGTTTCTCTCATTGTTGTCCAGGGACTTCTCGAATAATAGTGGCTCGATTTATTCCATTCTTTTAATTCTTAAAACCAATCCAAGCGTCCTTGTAACAATCCATTGTCAAAAGAAAGACCGTGCCGGCCAGGATTTGCATGTAACCGGTAGCCACCTCTCTCCTTTCCTCTTCTAAGATTCCAAAAGGTGATCAGATGCGGAAAATTCAGCCCGAATACAGGCACCGAGGGAAGAAAAATCAACAACAACAACCCTTTTGACAAAGGTGGTCTAAAAGCCGCCCCGTGTGTGTCTCTCTGGGTTAATGCCACTGCTCCTGGCCTCCTTAGGACCCTCAACGGCCCACCTCGCTTCTTTCTCACTCCTGTCACTGGGGAGGCATCTCGCATTGTTAAACAAGGAAGAAGAAATGCTGGCGGATTTCCCCTGTGTCTCTCTCTTTTTCTGAAGGGGG
>SJYA01000775.1:391849-501256 GCA_006410615.1 Neotragus moschatus
CCATGGACAGTAGAGCCTGGCAAGCTGTTTTTATTTCAGTTCTAGCATTTAAGACAGGAGAATCTGCGTCCTCCTGCCTAGACTTCTGACCTCTTCCCAGAGGAGAACTTTGTCTTCTTTATCTTTTTATCACTCTTGATGTATCATTAATAGGTGTTCCAAAAGTATTCGTATTTTAATTCAACTTAAGGATCCAGACCTGTATGTATTTTTTACTACTTACGTATTTATTTCTAAATTTTTGGTTGCTCTTTCTTGCTGTGTGCTAGCTTTCTCTGGTTCTCTCCATTGCCTTGCACAGGCTTCTCATTGAAGTGGCTTCTCAGTGTTGTGGAGCGCAGGCTCTGGGCACTTGGGCTTCAGTAGTTGCAGCAAGTAGGCCTCAGTAGTTGTGGCCCGTGGGCTTTAGTTGCCCATGGAATGTAAAAATCTTCCCAGACCAGGGCTTAAACCCATACTCCCTACATTGGCTGGCGGATTCGAGACCAGGGAAGTCCAGACCTGTGTGTATTTTTACCAGAAACTACTGGGACAGTTGGGAGAAGGCAATGGCACCCCACTCCAGTACTCTTGCCTGGAAAATCCCATGGATGGAGGAGCCTGATAGGCTGCTGTCCATGGGGTCGCTAAGAGTCGGACACGACTGAGCGACTTCACTTTCACTTTTCACTTTCATGCATTGGAGAAGGAAATGGCAGCCCACTCCAGTGTTTTTGCCTGGAGAATCCCAGGGACAGGGGAGCCTGACAGGCTGCCATCTATGGGGTCACACACAGTCAAACATGACTGACGTGACTTAGCAGTAGCAATGGGACAGTTGCCTTAAATTACGATTCTTTAATAGTATTGTCTTTTACGTAAATGCCAAATCTCCCCATACAGTTTGAGGGAATTCCAGTATTTTTTCCCCTTCCATGCTGGTCCAAAATTGGTGTTTTGAGAGTTAAGGCCTCAGCATCTATTCTGTAGTAGTTCATGGGCTGGAAGGGGGAAAAAAAGTTTTTAGGCTGAGAAAAGAATTTCAGCTTGAAAAAAGGAGTGTAACATCATGCCTAATTGGGTAGAGTTTGAAATTTCCTTTTAACTGCAACAATGTAAGAAAAATCTGTGGGAATGTAAGTATATCTGTCCTCTGGTTTACAATGAGGACTGTGGCAGCTTTTTTTTTTTTTTTAAGGTGGCAAATTTGTTGACATTCCTCCCATCAAAAAAGTGAGGTCCAGGGCTTCCCTGGTGGTCCAGTGGTTAAGAATCCACCTGCCAGACAAAGGAAACAGACTTGTGGACACAGTGGAGGAAAGAAAGAGTAAGACAAATTGAGAGAATAACATGGAAACATATACATTACTGTATGTAAAACAGATAGCAAGTGAGAATTTGCTGTGTAAAACAGGGAGCTCAACCCAGTGTTCTGTGACAACCTAGAGGGATGGGATGGGGAGGGAGAGATGGGATGGGGTGTTCAGGAGGGAGGAGACATACGTATAGGTGTGGCTGATTTGTGTTGATGTGTGGCAGAGGCCAACACAATATTGTAGAGCAGTTGTTCTCCAATAACTATTTTGTTCTATACTTCTCAATATTGTACAGTTAGTTATAATCTTTCATAATTTTTTTTAAAAGAATACAAAAAAGAAAAAAATCCACCTGCCAATGCAGGGGACATGGGTTCGATCCCTGGTCTGGGAAAATACCACATGCTGAGAGGCAACTAATGCAACTAAGCCCACACGCCACAACTGCTGAGCCCACCTGCCTAGAGCCCGTGCCCCACAAAAAGAGAAACCACCACGGTAAGTCCCGCACTGCAACCAGAAACTAGCCCCTGCCAGCACAATGAGAGAAAGCCCTTGTGCAGCAGTGAAGACCCAGTGCAACCAAAAATAAAAATTGAGGTCCATGTTCCCTTCCCTGAATCTGGCTGGCTTCTGACTGCTTTGACCAGTAGCTGCTGGGTCACTTCATTCGTATCCGACTCTGTGCGACCCCATAGACGGCAGCCCAAAGCTCCCTGTCCCTGGGATTCTCCAGGCAAGAACACTGGAGTGGGTTGCCATGTCCTTCTCCAATGCATGAAAGTGAAAAGTGAAAGTGAAGTCGCTCAGTTGTGTCCAACTCTCAGCGACCCCATGGGCTGCAGCCTACCAGGCGCCTCCGCCCATGGGATTTTCCAGGCAAGAGTACTGGAGTGGGGTGCCATTGCCTTGACCTGTAGAGTATGATACAAATGGCACTATGTGACTTCCGAGGTTAGGTCCTAGAAAGACAGCCAGCTTATCCTTGGCCTCTTAGAATTCTCCCTCTCCAGAGAACCAATTTCAAATTATTTCAAGAGGGACTTTCCTGGTGGTCCAGTGGCTAAGACTCCCCTGCTCTCAATGCAGGGGGCCCAGGTTCGATCCCTGGTCAGAGAACTGGATCCCACATGCCGCAGCTAAGACCCAAAACAGCCCAATAAATAAATATATATATATATATATATTGTTTCAAGGAACACACGTTTAGGCTAAAAGAGAAGGTGTTATTTACTGGATTAACTGATGACCAATAGAAATACAATGTGACCAGAGATGTAATATTAATATTCTAGTAGTTATATCAAGAAGTAAGAAATAGCACATCTCAAAACTAGCTACATTTCAAGTGTTCAGTGACTAATTCTGGCTAGTGGCTACTGCATTGGACAGCACATGTCCAGACACAATCTTTACCTACTTTATCAGCACGTGGAATTCACTGGGTTGAATAGTCCAGAAGCCCACTAAATTTTTACAGCTGATGTATTGCCAAAGACACTCCAAATCTGGCTGTAACTACTTCCAGCTGTTCAACACTTAAATCTCTAATTTGCAACTCCCACCAATAGGGACACAGCAACAAACCATGCTGCTGCTGCTGCTGCTGCTGCTGCCAAGTCGCTTCAGTCGTGTCCGACTCTGCGTGACCCCATAGACGGCAGCCCGCCAGGCTCCTCTGTCCCTGGGATTCTCCCGGCAAGAACACTGGAGTGGGTTGCCATTTCCTTCTCCAGTGCATGAAAGTGAAGAGTGAAAGTGAAGTCGCTCAGTTGTGTCCGACTCTTAGAGACCCCATGGACTGCAGCCTAGCAGGCTCCTCCATCCATGGGATTTTCCAGGCAAGAGTGCTGGAGTGGGTCACCATTGCCTTCTCCAACAAACTGTGCAGCCCCAAAGAAAGACATATACCTACAGCCCATACATATAGTAGCAGGGCATAGTATGCCAGTGAAGGACAATGAACAACCATGTTACTCCTGGAGCTCAGAACCAGAGGCTGCCAGACTAGCAAACTTACTCCATCTGCCAAGGTAGGGCACCCTCACTAGTCCCACCAGGCAGTATGGTGAAGTGTTTGCAGAAATGGCTGCAAAAATGTGCACCCCTCCATCCCAAGTATTCATGAACCTTATGTAGACCCCCTCCTACACATGGGGCTTGACCATATGGTTGCTTTGACTGATGAGACAATAGCGAGCATGACACAAGAGATTTGGAACGTGCTTGTTGCTTATCCTCTTTCTGCATTTGGAAACTCTGAGACCACTGTCTTGTGATTGAGTGGGAGCTGGACTACTAGATGAGAAGAGATATGGCCCAGCTACCCTCATCACTCCCGGCAAAACCCGACCAGCTGAAAGCTGTACATGAGGCTGCCAGTTGATCCTAGGGCTACAGGTAAGCCCCACTGAGCCCAGCCCACGTGGCCAAAGCACATGAACGACAGATGGTTGCCACTGTGTGTCACTAAGTCTTATTACACAGCAAAATTAAGAAACATGGGGTGTGGCTTGTGCCCAGGTGCGGGGTCTACTGAATATTTTCTCTTTATTTTTTTTAAAGGAGAGAGCAAGATTCCTCCATGTATACTTTCTGTATTCATGTCTTTATTTGTGAATGTTACTGATTCGTTTTGACTGTACTGTATCCTGGTGGTGGGTGCACACAGGCCTCTCTAGTTGTAGCGTGTGGGCTTAGTTGTCCTTGGCCTGTGGGATTTTAGTTCCCTGACCAGTGATAGAACCCATGTCCCCTGCACTGGAAGGTGGATTCTCAACCACTGGACCACCACTAGGGAAGTCCTGTATTTCCTTTCCTGAATGGAAGTATTATTGTACTTATACTTCCTTTTCTGGCTTTGTCTTTTGCAGTGATTCTCAAACTTCAGGATGCATCAGAGTCACAGGGAAAGTTTAGTAAACACAAAGTGGTAGATCCAACCCAGAGTTTCTTTCTTTTTTTTTTTTTTGCACCAAGAGGTCTTTTTATTTAAATTAATTGCATTTACATTTTAACTTAAATTCTTTTTTGTACATGCACTGTATGTCTCACATTGTCATTTTTTGAATATCTAGCATCTGTTTCACCCTGCTAGATGCTGAAGGAGATTTTTTTAAAAAGAACTTATTTCATTCTTAACATCAACAGACTTACCAATAGGGGATATAAGGTAAATATTATATTTACTTAAATATTACATATTACATTTTAAACAAAGGGCCAATACAATGCTAAACACTAAATACATTAAATCAGTTTTCACACAATCCCTTTAAGGGACTATACTGTTAGTTTCTACTTTAGCCAATGATGAAAATGAGGCATGGAGATTTTAACTTGCTTAAGGTCCAATAGCTAATGTGTGATGGTGATAAGACTGAAATCCAGACACTTGAAAATCAAACCTCAAATTTCTAACCATTTTATTGTACTGCTACTGAGAAAGAACAGGCTGCTTAATATACAGAGTTCTAAAGTCAGCACTTATTTCTCAGGAAACACTATCCTTTTTTTCTTTCTTTTCTTTTTTTGCTTAGGAAAACACAAAAGAGAAGATAGCTTTCCCTATAGTTTGAGGCCCCAAACCTTTAAAATTACATTGTACCAGCAATTTCACAGATATAACCCAGATTTTCTGATTTCATAGCTTTGGGATGTTGCCCAGTCAGTAATTTTCACATCCAACGAGTTCTGTGGTGACACTGCTATTGCTAGTGTAAGAACTGCACTTTGAGAAACATTGGTCTATTGGATGTGTTGGAGACAGTTAACTTGCCTTGAAACTCCAGGATTCTGGTCCACAAGGAATCATTTCAGATCTGAAAGAGAAGACTGCATAGTCCCAGAGGTCCTAGACCCAGAGGAGCTGGAGGACAGAGCTGCATAATCTTGGAGTTGTCTTCCTTTGAGGGATAGATGAGATTTCATGTCAGTGAGTTCTGTGTGTGTGTGTTCAGTTGTGTCTGACTCTTTGTGACATCCTGGACATGGAATAGTCCGCCAGTCCATGGAATTTTCCAAGCAAGAATACTGGAGTGGGTAGCTATTTCCTACTCCAGGGGATCTTCCCAACCCAGGGATTGAACCCGTGTCTCTTGCATCTCCTGCATTGGCAGGCAAAGATTCTTTACCACTATCACCATTTGGGAAGCCCTGTAAATGAATTCTACACGTTTAATTGTTTACAATGGAATAAAAGTTTGTTGCAGTTGAGTGGGCCATGGCGGAGGCCGTGAACTGTCTACTCAAAGCCTGTTTCCTCTCCTTTCTACTTTGTCTAGAGAGCCCACCCACCACCACAGAGGCTAAAAATGCCAGGTACTCAGCCTCACTTGCCACCCAGGCATTAGCATAGTGCCCCATTCCCACCAGGGTACCTGAAGGGAATGCCACTGAGGAAGAGGAAGTGTGGAGGTGGAATTCTGGGAAAGACATTCCTCCCTGATAAGGGAGATGTATGAGGAGAATCCTGAGAACTCTGCTGGGGCTCTTGATAATTTTACCCTCAGAGAACAGTGGAAGTAGTAAACCTGGCCAACAAAAGCTCGGACACGGGGACAGTCAGAGTCCTGAAGGTGGTGGCGGAAGGCAGCAACCTGGAATGGCCTGTGATCTACCTCCTAGGAATATCCAAAAGGTGCATGAGCTGGATGAAGAACAGGAGAAGGATGTTGTCAGAGAATCTCTCACTGGTAGGCAGAAGTGACAAAATTGTTTGCATTCATGTTAACAGGCTCTCACTTGTGACCCTAAATTGAGTATTAGGAAAATCAAGGTTACAGAAAACCTACTTATAATTGAAACTATGTAAGAAAGCCCTGTGTAAACTGGAAGACATTCCATAAAGTAAAAAGCTTTTGTGAGATGAAACATCTTACGATTAGTGTGGAGATTTTTATGTTAAGGTCATCTGAAACCATGGGAGAAACAGAAGGAATCTACAACAGGCTCTCTTCAATTTGGCATGGCTCAGGAAAGTATTAGAAAGAATGATCTCCTCCTGAATGTGCTGTGACATATTAGCAGGAGAGGTTGAGGTATACTTTAAAAGGAAAGGCATCTTTTCTCACTATGAGCGTAAGTGAAATGCTGGCAGGCAGTAGAAAAATAGAATAAACTAGCTGAACACTTTAAATGCTAATATTCAATCAATTTGCATGATCCAATCCCCATTATGATAATATCTGCTTCAACCATAGCTATAGACTTAGAGATAAAAAGATTATAATATGGTCAGAGGTGAGATCAGTTCATTTACTATTTCTATTTCATTCTGTGGAATGAATGTATAACAATGGGTAAAAACAAACAAACCTTCTGTTTGGAGGGTTACATCTGTAGGAAGTAAAGCAAATAACAACCTAAACAGAGTTATGTACAACATTAATTTAAAAAGAAACTACAGAAAAGCACCAATCCCACGCCTGGGCATATATCCAGAGAAAAGCATAATTCAAAAAGATACATGAACCCCAGTGTTCATTGTAGCACTATTTACAATAGCCAGGACACGGAAGCAACATAAATGTCCAGTAGCATTGGAATGGATAAGGAAGACATTGTTTAAGTATATACAATGGAATATTACTCAGCCAGAAAGAGGAATAAAATTGTGTCATTTGCAGAAATGTGGATGGAATAGAGACTGTCACACAGAGTAAAGTAAATCAGAAAGGGAAAAACAAATATCATATGTTAATGCATATGTGGGACCTAGAAAAGTTGTATGCTGCTAAGTCGCTTCAGTTGTGTTTGACTCTGTGCGACCCCATAGATGTCAGCCCACCAGGCTCCCCCGTCCCTGGGACTCTCCAGGCAAGAACAGTGGAGTGGGTTGCCATGTCCTTCTCCAATGCATGAAAGTGAAAAGTGAAAGTGAAGTCGCTCAGTTATGTCTGACCCTCAGCAATTCCATGGACTGCAGCCTTCCAGGCTCCTCCGTCCATGGGATTTTCCCGGCAAGAGTACTGGAGTGGGTTGCCATTGCCTTCTCCAAGAAAAGTGGTATAGTTGATCTTAATTTGCAAAGCTGCAATAGAGGCACAGAAAGTGAAAGTGAAGTCACTCAGTCATGTCCGATTCTTTGCAACCCCATGGACTGTAGCCTACCAGGCTCCTCAGTCCATGGAATTTTCCAGGCAAGAGTACTGAAGTGGGTCGCCATTTCTTTCTCTAGGGAATCTTCCCGACTCAGGGATTGAACCCAGGTCTCCCACATTGCAGGCAGACGCTTTACTGTCTGAGCCATCAGGGGTACAGAGGCACAGAGGTAGAGAACAAACACATGGAATACCAAGAGAGAAGCGGAGGTTGAATGGGGAGACTGGGATGGACATGTATATACACTACTGTGTATAAAATAGATAAAACTAATGAGAACCTACTGTACAGCACAGGGAACTCAGTGCTTTGTGGTGACCTAAATGGGAAGGATGGAGAAGGCAATGGCACCCCACTCCAGTACTCTTGCCTGGAAAATCCCATGGACCGAGCAGCCTGGTGGGCTGCAGTCCACGGGGTCGCTAAGAGTCGAACATGACTGAGAGACTTCACTTCACTTTTCACTGTCATGCATTGGAGAAGGAAATGGCAACCCACTCCAGTGTTCTTGCCAGGAGAATCGCAGGGACGGGGGAGCCTGGTGGGCTGCCGTCTATGGGGTCACACAAAGTCGGACATGACTGAAGCGACTTAGGAGCAGCAGCAGCAGCAAATGGGAAGGAAATTCAAAGCAGAGGGTACATATGCATACATGTGGCTGATTTGCTTCGTTGTACAGCAGAAACTAACATAGCAGAGTAAAGCAACTATACTCCAATAAGAACAAGAAAAAAAATTATATGGAATTCAAAACTGAATAAATAAATAAAAACTATAAGAGACAAATTTTCCATATGCAGACTTCCAGGTAACTTAGGGAACTATTCCTGCCTTCTATGAGGTGAAGTTTAACTTCTCACCACTTGAGTGTGGGCTATATTTGGTAACTTGACTCCAAAGAATACAGTATGGAAAGAGGAAACAAAAACTTTCCGGTGGAAAAACCTGGCAAATATCACCTTAGCCAGGTGATACAAATTAGCATTACCAGTCCTGCTGAGAGTATGCACCTTGATCCTATGGGATGAAAACGGTGTTTCACTTCTGTTGTCATTCTCCCCAGAATCCATAGCTCCAGTCTAACCAGGCGGAAAAAACAAACTGAGAGACATTCTATAAAACACTTGACCAATATTTCTCATAAATTTCAAGGCCATCAAAAAAGTCTGAGAAAAAGTCACAAACCAGAAGAGCATAAGGAGACATAATGATTATAAGTAATGTGGTATCTGATAGGATCCTGGAACAGCAAAAGGATAACAGAAATCTCAATAAACCCTAGACTTTAGCTAATACTATGCATCAGTGCTGGTTCTTCAGTTTTGACAATTGTACCATACTATCTACCATGGTATTAATAATGTAATATGTTAACAGTAGTAGAAATAGGATACAGGGTATATAGGAAAGTCTATACTATCTTGGCATCTTCTCAGCCAATTGAAAACTATTCTAAAATGTTTATTTACAATAAAGAAGGACCATGGGGGATTTTAAAATATTTCTAACATGAAGTATAAAAAGTAATATAACAGTTACCTAATACACTGCTTTCAGAAATATCAACATTTACCCTATCTTATTCTTTACAAGGAAAATTTTATAGAGTTTAAGCCCCTGTGAACCCTTTGCTTCCTTCTATGATTTTTCTTTTTCTCCATGTTTCAGTTCACTTCAGTTGCTCAGTCATGTCCGACTCTTTGTGACCCCATGAATCGCAGCACACCAGGCCTCCCTGTCCATCACCAACTCCTGGAGTTCACTCCAACTCATGTCCATCGAGTCAGTGATGCCACATCTATACACGACTACTGGAAAAACCATAGCCTTGACTAGATGGACTTTGCTGACAAAATAATGTCTCTGCTTTTTAATATGCTATCTAGGTTGGTCATAACTTTCCTTCCAAGGAGTAAGCATCTTTTAATTTCATGGCTGCAATCACCATCTGTAGTGATTTTGGAGCCCCCCAAAATAAAGCCACTGTTTCCACTGTTTCCCCATCTAATTGCCATGAACTGATGGGACCGGATGCCATGATCTTCATTTTCTGAATGTTGAGCTTTAAGCCAACTTTTTCACTCCCCTCTTTCACTTTCATCAAGAGGCCCTTTAGTTCTTCGCTTTCTGCCATAAGCGTGGTGTCATCTGCATATCTGAGGTTATTGATATTCTCCTGGCAATCTTGATTCCAGCTTGNTAACAGTACGTGAACTGTGAACTTCCAGATGTTCAAGCTGGATTTAGAACAGGCAGAGGAACCAGAGGTCAAATTGCCAACATCTGCTGGATCATCAAAAAAGTGAGAGAGTTCCAGAAAAACATCTACTTCTGCTTTATTGACTATGCCAAAGCCTTTGACAAAATGTGGTCCACTGGAGAAGGAAATAGCAAACCACTTCAATATTCTTGCCTTGAGAACCCCATGAACAGTATGAAAAGGCAAAAAGACAGTACACTGAAAGATGAACTCCCCTGGTCGGTAGGTGCCCAATATGCTACTGGAGATCAGTGGAGAAATAACTCCAGAAAGAATGAAGAGACAGAATCAAAGCAAAACAACACCCAGTTGTGGATGTGACTGGTGATGGAAGCAAGGTGAGATGCTGTAAAGACTAATATTACATAGGAACCTGGAATGTTAGGTCCATGAATCAAGGCAAATTGGAAGTGGTCAAACAGGAGATGGCAAGAGTGAATGTCAACATTTTATGAATCAGTGAACTAAAATGGCCTGGAATGTGTGAATTTAACTCAGATGACCATCATATCTACTACTGTGGGCAAGAATCCCTTAGAAGAAATGGCATAGCCATCATAGTCAACAAGAGAGTCCAAAATGCAGTACTTGGATGCAATCTCAAAAGCTACAGAATGATCTCTGTTCGTTTCCAAGGCAAACCATTCAATATCATGGTAATCCAAGCCTATGCCCCGACCAGTAATGCTGAAGAAGCTGAACTTGAATGGTTCTATGAAGACCTACAAGACCTTTTAAAATTAACACCTGAAAAAGATGTCTTTTTCATTATAGGGGACTGGAATGCAAAAGTAGGAAGTCAAGAAACATCTGGAATAACAAGCAAATTTGGCCTTGGAATACGGAATGAAGCAGGGCAAACACTAATAGAGTTTTGCCGAGAACACACTGATCATAAAAACACCCTCTTCCAACAACACAAGAGAAGACTCTACACATGGACATCATCAGATGGTCGACACTGAAATCAGATGGATTATATTCTTTGCAGCTAAAGATGGAGAAGCTCTATACAGTCAGCAAAAACAAGAAGTGAATAATATAGCTATTATTCAAATGTACACTATCTTCTGCATATTTATAAAGTTTGTGGGCATAATATCATATTGTATACCGCCTTCTGTATGTATGTATATATGTAGTTCTAGATAATTCATTTTAACTGCTTATTGGTATTGTTGTAGTTGTTTAGTCGCTGATTCATGTCGACTCTTTTGCAATCCTGTGAACTGTGGCCCTCTGGGCTACTCTGTCCTTGGGATTTCCCAGGCAGCAATACTGGAGGGGATTGCCATTTCCTACTCCAGGGGATCTTCCCAACCCAGGGATTGAACCCATGTCACCTCCATTGGAGGCAGATTCTTTACCACTGAGCCAACTGGGAAGCCCCAAGACCATGTTATAATTTATCTCTATTAAATATTTATAACTTGGGGCTTCTTTTGGGGTTTTGATTTTTGCTACTAAAGAGTTCCACAAAAGTCTTGTATACATCTTCTTGAGTACATATGTGAGAATATCTTGTCTATATGTGAATTGTTAAGTCTGATCACCTTTATCTGCATTACATATTGCCAAATGACTTTCCAAAGAGCTAATACTCCCACCAGAAATCTAAGAGAATTCCCAGTACTCTGCATTTTACTGTACTTGATATTGGCACACCATTGAAATGTTATCAGTATGGTTAATAGGAAATGATATCTTGTTTTAAGAGAGAATTCATATTTCCCTGAAAGATTTTATTATTAATTCTTAGGTTCCCATGTCAGTGTATTGCACTTTACAATCTTGTCCTTATTCTTCTCTCCTTTTGAATTATATTTTTTTAATTAATAGAATTTTTTAAAATGAATCTTCCTTATGGTAAAATGTATTACAATTATCTTTGGTCTATAGCTTTTTTTTTTTTTTTGGTTTTACTTTGGTTATGATCGAATCTGTGCCCCCTGCAGTGGAAGCGCAGTGTCTTAACCACTGGACTGCCAGGGAA
The DNA here is from genome assembly GCA_006410615.1 of Neotragus moschatus. Taxonomy (NCBI): domain Eukaryota; kingdom Metazoa; phylum Chordata; class Mammalia; order Artiodactyla; family Bovidae; genus Neotragus; species Neotragus moschatus. The sequence goes on from SJYA01000775.1 coordinate 403,500, forward strand.
CTCCCAGTATAGAACTTTAAAATAATACTTTAAAATATATATGTTACTTATTAATTTATTTGGCTGCACAGAGCCTTAGGTGCAGCATGCAGGACCTAGTCCCTAGTTCTCTAGGGATCAAACTTGGGCACCCTTCATTGGGAGCCGAGTCTTAGCCAATGGACCACCAGGGAAGTCCCTAAAATAGTACTTTTTAAAGGGAAAACACTCTCAAATATTTAGGGATGAAATGGTATGCCTGAAATTTGCTTCATAATAACCCACTGGAGGGTGGGGTAGGAAGAAGGTAGAGGTATATCTGAAATAATATTGGCTGAGGTCATAACAGGAGTTGGGTGATGGGAATATGCAGCTTGAGTCTACTTTTGTACATAGTTTCAAATTTCCATAATCAAACATTTTTAAGTACAGAGAAAATTTATTTCTGCAGAAGATCATAGCTTTGTAATTTTTTTCTATTTTATCTAATATTGATATGTATGCAAGAGAAAAAATATTTTAAAATATGAACCTATAAAGCAATTTTTTTAATTGCTAAAAGGTCTTATAATTACAATAGTTAAAAAATATTGTCTACCCATAAACCCAAGGAAATCAACTAAAATACTATCATTCACTCATTCATTCATTCATTCAAACACATTGAATTAATGTAACGTGAAATACAGTGTTTAAAAAAGGTCTCGCTTGTCTTATAGCAATAGTTAAGTCAAAGAAAAAGCCATTCTGTTACAGCAAAACATAAGTAGAAATAAACCTAACAAGAAACATGCAAGATTTATACAAAGACACTGTAATCATAAATAATAGTTACCTATTCCCAGATGAGAAGACTCAATATCAATACTTCAAAAATTAATCCAGAAAAGTTAATGCAGTCTTGGCAGTTTTCTAAATCTTGAGTGATTCTAAAGTTTAAATGAAGATTGGATGTTCTCAGTTGTTAAGTTCTGTCTGACTCTCTTGCGACCTCATGGACTGTAGCCCGCTAGGATCCTCTGTCCATGGGATTTTCCAGGCAAGAATACTGGAGTGGGTTGCTATTTCCTCATCCAGGGGATCTTCCTGACCCAGCCATCGAACCTGAGTCTTCTGCATCTCCTGCATTGGCAAGCAGGTTCTTTACCACTGAGCTACCTGGGCTTCTTGAATGTTCAAGGAAAGTAAAAAAAAAAAAAAAAAGTTTTTCACTGTTTAGAAGAAATAAGATAAACACTTCATAATGCACCAAAAGAAAATGAATGTATTTAAAAGTTATAATTTAGAGAAGAAATTATTAAGATATTAGAAGGAAAGAGAGTCACACAGATAAAGGTTGATATATATGGCCCTCAAAACAATTAAAAATGCAAGAAACCATATAAAAGTTGAAAATTTTAGAAGTCACAATAATATACTTTTAGTATATTTAATAGACAATGAAATATCCAGATCATAAAAAGAGCCCTACCAGTAAACAACAAAAAAATGATAACCTATTGGAAAAAATAAGTAACATTTAAAAAATGACTACTAAGCTTTTGAAAACTTATCAGAAATCAAGGAGCTGCAACTTTAGCAATAATAAAAGGAACCTAAATGATAGATACTGGGTGTATCCCATCCCTTGATGACTAAGGACCACAAGCTACAGGATCATCAAAGCCCCAAACTCTTGAGGGCGATTTCTCTTGCTATGTGAAAGATTTGTCATATGTACACTGGGAAGAGAATCCTTTCCTTAGCTGCAAGGACCAGTTAAACCTATAACTGATACTGACCAATCTTTCCTGTCACATAGAGAACACACTTGAGGAAGAAGCCAACACACAGCTAGCAGACTGGGCATGCGAGGGAAAGGTGTGGGAAAAAGGTGAGCAGGAAGGAGAAGGGCAGGGGTTAGAATAATTCTAATTACGCACTTGGATCCAGCTCCATCACTGGACGTTTAAATAAGCCACTGACTTCCCTCTGCTTCCTGTCTAAACTTTTCTCAACCCTCTGTCAGTAGGCTTCCACTCCTAGTCTACTGAATCAGTTTGGTAATGGTTACCAGTAAGTGTCCAACTGTCATATTCAATGGCTTTTTCAGTCATCTCAATTACATGGCATTTATACTTCACATCTTGAAATTTCACATCTCTTTCTCTTGCTTTTGTCAGGACATTTAATGCCAGTATTGTTTGGGAACTCCTTTCCCGCTCCCTTTTTTGTATTTTCAAAAATTGTTTTTTATTTGAAAATATTTACAAGTATAGAGAATTATACATATGTACCTATCTAACCACCTATTTCTGCTTCAAAACTTTAAAGACACAGATATATTTAGACCCTCTACATACATCCCTTGTTATTTACCTCCCTTCCTCCTTCCCTAAAGACAGTTATTTAAAAGGTATCCACTATCTTGCAGCTGGTATCATTCCCAAATGTACTGGTACATTTTTATACTTTTACTAAGTGTATTCATAAGCAATATATAGTCATATTAAAACTATAAGTAAAAAGTATCAAACATGTCAATCTAAGTTGCTCTTTAAAAATTTCTTTTGACATGTAAGAGCTGTTTCAGTTCATTCACTTCAGTTCAAGTGACATATAGTATTCCATCACAAAACTTACTATAATTATTTTTTGATGGACACTGTTTTCATCTCATTGTTAAAAAAAAAAACAAAACTGCATTATTCTTATAGCTTCCATGAATCAAGTCCCAGGATATGTAACCTAGAAGTAGAATTACGAATTTGTGAAGCGTGCTCATCACTCCCTAAATGAAGCAAATTGCTCTCCAAAAAAATGGTCTCATTAATTTATACTCCCATAGCAATATATAAGAACTTCTGTGTCATCCCATCCTTGCCAAAGCAATATAGTATACGCATAAAAGCTGTGCATGCTGTGCCGTGCTTAGACGCTCAGTTGTGTCCAACTTTGCCATCCCATAAACTGTAGCCTGCCATGGGGATTCTCCAGGTAAGAATACTGGAGTGGGTTGCCATGCCCTACTCCAGGGGATCTTCCCAACCCAGTGGTTGAATCCAGGTCTCTCACATTGCAGGTGGATTCTTTACTGTCTGAGCCACCAGGGAAGTCCATAAGCTACGCATACCCTCCTGTATACTTTTTGCTTCCATATACTTAATTTCTAAATTACATATAAAACCTTATACAATATAAATCCTATATAAATAGTTGCCAGGGTGCTGCAGATTGAAGTTTTGCCTTTTGAAATTTTCCGAAACATTTTTCCTGAGCATTTTAGATTGCAGATGCAGAACCCAAGGATACAAAGGACCAACTGTACTGATATATTTTCTTCCCGCCCCTAAAAGCCTGACATTTTCTAGGCTTCTGTACTTATCCCTCCTATCTTCTGCAATCAATTCCTAATCTTAGTCACTCATGACTTCTCAAGTTACTGACCAGATAGGTCTCACAGGCATCCTGAAATCTTCCCCTCATTCTCACATCTAGTCAGATACCAATTCCTACCCACTTGACTTCCTTAAAATCATATATACCTGCACCATTGCTGCTACAGCAAATTATCACAGTGTTTCAGAACACATTTACTCTTTTATAGTTCTAGAGGTCAGAAGCCTGAAACGACTCTTATAATAAAGGTATTGCCTGGGCTGTTTCATTCTGGAGGATCAAAAAAATAATCTCTTCCCTGCCTCTTCCAACTTCCAGAGGCCGCTGGTATTTCTTGGCTCAGGGACACATCACTTTCATCTTCCATTGTCACACTTCCCACTACTGTAGAATCCCTGTGTTCTTGTGATTATATTGGGCGCACCTGGACAGTTCATGGCCCACCTTATTTCAAAATCTTGAATCACATCTGCAAAACCCCCTTTGCTGTATAAATAACTTTCACAGGTTCTGGGAATTAGGATGTGGACATCTTTATATTCATCCTCTCACTGTTTTAACTGCTGTTTCCTTAATTTCAAACATCTTTCTCACCTGGCCAATCCCAAACTATTTACAAAGCCACCAGGTTTGTGTTCTCATTTTCCAATCTAACCATAATACTCTGCTTAAGACTTTCAGTGGCTCTCCACTCCCTACAGAATCAAGTGAAGTCATTTCTTTAGCATACACTTGGTCATGATTTGATTGTAAAACAAGTCCTACTAGCTTTTCTCTAGTACTCTACTGAAATCTGCACTCCATCCATTCCAAACTATTATGCTGAATTTGCACATGGTCATGCCTCTTTCCCTTTACTTGTACTTTGTCAGTTTGCTGCCCTTTCTTCCTTCACCTATCTAGCCAACACATATTGATCAAGATTCCATCTGGAAGTTAATGTCTTCCTCCACCAGGAGGGTTGACCATTGTTGTCTTGGTGTATACCTAATATCATCAAAACATTCATATTATTTTAGCAATATTTTGGTTTATAATGCTGGCCTCTCAATTTACTAAGGGTAGAATTTTCTTAATTTTAGCATCCTGTGCACCTAGTATCCTGGCTTACAGTAGATATGTAAGATCAGAGTGGTCATAAATGGAACAATTAAGGTCATGGAGCTACTGTGTATTTCCTCAAGATTTGAATACTGATGAAATATGGCATGCTACACAAATAGCCATATGTCCACAAGAAAATAAGATAGCGGTAAGATACAATAATTTTTTTTTAACTTAGTCTAAATTAATCTGGAAACTTGATGAGTATTTGCTATTACCCCCTAATTTTTTTTGATGAGTACACAAGCTCAAAGAATTAAATTATCTTCACATGTATCTTTTAAGGGCTTCCCAGGTGGTAAAGAACCCACCTGCCAATGCATAAGACACAAGAGATGCAGGTTTGATCCCTGGCTCAGGAAAATTCCCTGGAGTAAGAAACGGCAACCCACTCCAGTATTCCTGCCTGGAAAACTCCATGGACAGAGAAGCCTAGTGGGCTACAGTCCATGGGGCCAGTCACGTACTACTGAGTGACTAAACACATACACAAGGATCTTCACATAGAAAAATGGTAAGCTGATAACAAAACATTTGTTTTAGCAGTAATAACAGTTACAACAAGCTTAATGCTTTTAATTCCTCCCCAGTCTGACTATTTTATTGGTGAGGACTGAAAACATTACAACTTGAATGAAGTCATCTAAGAAGTGCTTAGCACAGTAGTTGCTTAGCACATGAGACTGTCCAGGCTGGAGAGAGGATAATGATTAGGATTAAGGTAGCAACAATTAAGACAAAGAAACAGAGGCATATATAAACTAAATAATTTTTAGCCCTATTCCTCAGTAAGCTGGAAAAAAAAAATCCAAGGAAAGCCACCCTAATGCTAAACAATCTTTTATAATTAAAGGAATTTTAGTATTTAACTTTGCAGCTCCCCCACCCTGCCATCTGGCCATTTTTAGGATTACCAGAAATCCTGCAAAAATAAGCATAACCATTTCAAAACTATACTCATATTTTCCTCCCCACAAAAGGTTCTTTGCCAGTGTATTCAATCATGGTGAATGCCACAAACTTCCAGTCAGTTTCAAAGCTACAAATGTGAGTCATTTCTTATGCCTCCCCCTTGTCCTCTTTCTCTAATCCAATCGTGTTTATACCCAAATGTTTCTCAAATCTACCACTTTGCTCCAACTGTATCATCACAAGGTAAATTCTAACTGGTCTCATCTGCTCTCCACAATGCACAAATTTTAAGTCCCAGGTGTCTGGCTCTTACCTGCTTCTCCAGCCTCAGCTTGGAAGATGGAACAAGGTCCTCCATACTGTATCTGCTGCTGCTAAGTCGCTTCAGTCGTGTCCAACTCTGTGCGACCCCATAGACGGCAGCACACCAGGCTCCGCCGTCCCTGGGATTCTCCAAAAAAGAACAGTGGAGTGGGCTGCCATTTCCTTCTCCAATGCATGAAAGTGAAAAGTGAAAGTGAAGTCGCTCAGTCGTGTCTGACTCTTTGCTACCCCATGGACAACAGCCCACCAGGCTCCTCCATGGGATTTTCCAGGCAAGAGTACTGGAGTGGGGTGCCATTGCCTTCTCCAGAATCTGCAGGACCCTACAATTCTTCCAATGCATTATAAAGTGGTAATGTACAAGTTACTCCTTCATTTCCAACCCTCTCCTCCTGGCTCACCTAACTGCTACTCCCATCATCTGTCCTCTGCTTCTCAGGAAAGGCTCCACTTTCCATGAAATTTTCCAGGCAAGAATACTAGAGTGGGTTACCATTCCCTTCTACAGGAATCTTCCTGACCCAGGAATCAGACCCGGCGACTCTTGCATTGCAGGCAGATTCTTTACCATCTGAGGCACCAGGGGTGCATTCAATTCCTGTACCATCTCCCACTCCAGCTGCATGGATTCTGCCTGACTCTGCCATGATTCTGCATGGATTTCAGCTTTCACGTTTACTGATGGTCTAATTTTGCGATTACTTATGACTATCTAATGCTAAGGACCATAATGGTTGGAATCCAACCTATTTTTTGCTTCATAGCACACTGCCTGGAAGTGTAAATACTGGTAATACTGGACACACTGGCTAAATGAACACCATACTCATGATTACCTTCAATGCTGTCAATACCCTGAGTTTTGACATGTTGCTGCTGCTGCTGCTAAGTCGCTTCAGTCGTGTTCGACTCTGTGCGACCCCACAGAGGTCATAGTTATTTGTATAGGCAGAATTTGGAATGCAAAACAGCTAAAATAGAACTTAAGACAAATAACAGCCTACATAAGGGTATAGGGAGGCTGAGGTTCTACCATGGTTCATTATGTGTGATACAGTAGATACACAAAGGGAACAGAAGAGAAGTATAGGGGCTTCAAAGATCTGCAGAACAGCTACCAAAATTAATTTAAAAGAAAAAACTTTTAGGAAGCTTGTTCCTTCCTACAACACCAGATGATGATGAAGGTCCATATTTAGGAGCATTATGAAGAAAGTGAAAACATCTCAATTCCTTTAAACCCTCATGCCAACTAAAGACACCCAAGATAGTTTTTATGCCAAAGATTTTAAAGGAAACTCACAACCCTTTAGTAGTAAATGTTAAACTTTTTATAAAAACTTCTACGCATAAAACTGAAATTTAAACTCCATTAACATTTTCTAACAAGGCATATATAAGGTTATCTTAGTGATGAGAATCTTTCAACAAAGCCACTTTTAAAATAACTGAAAAGCTTACATAGTTAAGTTTATCAACTGGGCATTAGTTCACCAAAAATAATACATAATTATACTGTGTTCCTGATACGGTAAAGAAGAAAATTAAGTTATGCATCTCCTCTCTTGACCAAATAAATCCAAAACACCTGACAGGAAGGCCCTAATGCTTTGTCAGCATGTTACCCCTATAAATCTGTTATTACTGGGAAGATTTTGCTGATAATAGCTAACTTAATTAAGATAAATGTTCATTAGCAAAATAAAGGTTTTAGCTGTTACAAGGACAATATTACTGAACTAAGTAACTATCAAAGTGAATGTTCACATTAAATTTTACCATTATGTATATTATTTATAAATATACAACACATAACTTGAATAAAAATTTCTGAATATGAGAATTAGAATATTTGAAATTAGCCTATATTTAAAAGACCTTGATTTCTACTATTAAAAAGTTTATTATAGCTAGACAATTCAAGAACTGTGGCATAACAGCTATATAACACAAGGGCTTTATAGCAATACTATATTAAATAGAAGTTAAGCTACCACATTAATTTGCAGATATCAACTATTTGAAAAAGCCACAGATTATTCAGTTTTTCCATTTTTGCCATTATCATAGATTAAAAAAAATTAAGACTCATACTGTTTGTACTCAAAGCAAAGAGGCGGTTGAAAAAGTAAAGGTAACCAAGGCTTTCTCTTCAAAAGAGAAGTTTAAAGGTCCAGAGCCTACATACTCAAGTCAGGTCATTATCTGACCCATGAAGGCAAAACTCTAAAGACATATATTATGATTTTTCTCCCCTTCAATAACTGCTCCTGACACTAAAAGAATAAAACCCCAGAATCACAGAGCTGAATCTTCTAGCTTTTTACTCTCTCACTTTGCAGATGAAGTATCACACAATCTACTTCAAGCCCCACCCCCCCACACACAAAAAAACCAACAGCTGAAATCAGAATAGAACTACAGAGTGGGCAACATAATAAATAATCAGAAAGTAAATACAAGCAGTCATTAGATATAAGCCACCTGGAGAAAAGGAAACCAGTCCTGCTTTTTAATAATTTTATTTCTTCTACTTTTGTGTTAATTTCCGATAGCACCTTGGCAATGTTGAAAACAAAAATACAAATACAAGGATGTACTCATTTTAACATAATATGCATGAGCATGTGCACATGTCGGGGGGCGTTAGGGGGCAGTTTGGACAATAAGAACAAGCCTAAGCAATGAACAGGGGAGGCCAGATAAATGGTTCTGACTCCCAAGCCCAAACATTTACGAGATGTCACTCAAAGGACACCTGAATCAGGCAAAAACCAAAAAAACAAAACCCAATAATGATGCAGATTCTTTCTTATACTAATCAGTATTTTGTGCTGCATAACTGAAAATAAAACCATTTTATACACAGCCTTATTGATATCTCACTTGTACTTTTAGGAACCGTCTACTCAACAATTTGCAGCTTTTAAAAATGAAATTGAAACTATTTAACAATCAGGTGGATTTTAAAAGAAAATACACTCTTAACTTGAAAACAAATTCTTTCAACTTCTTAAAATGTTCTCATTTAATGAGGACTGAAATGTCTATGTTTCTTCTTGAAATCTCAGACTAGTTAAATTAGCATACACCAAAAAGCCCTAGGTTAAATTAATGGCCACCAAATTGTAAAGAAATGTAAAAAGTTATGAAAGAATGCCATAAGTTGTAGTTAAGAATTTATAAAAATCCCTCAAAAGGAACATACTTTTGCATTTTACCTTTTCTGTAAAAACAAAAACAGTACTTTAAAAATATGGTTAATATACATAGCCAATATATATATCAGAAACTTAACCCCAGTACTGTTTAACGGTGTCAAAGTAAAAAACCAGTGGACATTTAAGCCAAAAGATTACACATTAATGTCACAACTAATAAAACTTCAGAAAGTGTTCAGCAACTTTTAAATACTATTTTCTGCTCCAGCAGATGCTAATACTCCATCATGAAGCCTTCTCCAAAGCCATCCTGGTTATTTAAAAAAGAAAAAGGAATGTAAAACAATATTCAAGCTACCTTAATTTTTAGGAATCCAAAATAAATAAATCTGCATGTCATTTGATCACATGCAAATTGAACACATATGATGATAACAATAAAACCATATCACTGAAAGATCTTATCTTCTTCTAAAATCCAGTTGAAAAAAATTTAGATGGATCATTCCTTTAAATGCCAGTGTATTTGCAAAAATGAAATTACTCAGATTAAAGACAGGCCTAGATAACATGAAAATCTTAATTATCTGGATAGAAAATGGAGGCAGATTTTGCCATCTCTATGTAGCTTCTCTATGAAGTGCAAGGTGATGGCCTTGTATAACTCTTCTCCTCATACCTTAAGAACTATATATAGCAGATCACTGTACCACACACTCAATTATCATTTGTATCTACTTTTACCCTTCAACAACCCAAAGAAGTGTTAAGTCATAAGAATGAAGAGAAACTCTAGACATTTAAATTCTGCCTTCTAAAAACCAAATAAATAAACTACAATGAACGCCCAACCCTCATCAGTTTACAGAGTAACGCTGGACAAAAAACCCATCAGTTTCATACAACTCACAGGCATCATTTAGATACAGACCTTAATCTGATGTAATAAAATAAATGCTAAATACATACTGTGAATATATATATTATATATACACACACACACACACATACACACACACATTATTCTTCCCTATACATCCCATCAAAATGGAAACTATTAGCTGTAATGAGGCAAATTAAGTTAAAACACTGTATTTAATAAGAAATTTTTAAATGGGCATGTTTTCAAATTTCTACTTTCAATAACATTCTTGGAAAAAGCAAGAACGCACTTGCTTTGTCTTGTGTATCAATTAAAAACTAAATAGTTTTTAGAAGTTAGACTAACAGTAAGACACACAAGGATACAAATAATAAAGGCCTATTTCTGTGACACATTGTAAAAAAAAGCTTCATCTAAGTGCAATAATTAAGTTTATAATCCTTACCAAGTGATTTTTATAAAATGTTTATTCTCTTAAATCCAATGCATTCACAGAGTGTTAACACTTTAAATGCTTATCATTTCACCAGCTGCAGCATTATCTAAGTAAACCAAAATAAGCATTTTTATCATAGATGTAGTCAATGATTATTAATACTTTTTTTTTCTTTAAAGGACCTAAACTTCCCCCAAATTTCAACACAGGTAGTTTTATTGTATGTTTCATTTAGTAGAAAATAGTGTGTAGAAATGAATAGCTTCGAACTGCTTAAATATATATCATGTTATCAATCCACCAAATCAAAAGCAATTGCCAAGCTGAATAATAAGTTACAAAGAAGTGATAATTCTGGATTGTACAGAAATGTGCAGTTTTCAAAGCTCTGAACAATTACCTACTAATACAAATCTCCAAAGCTTAACTTAGAGTTGGAAGATGAGCTTCACAGTAATGTAATTTTAACCTCCATTTACATTCATTTTAATATATTACTAAGATGTTTACTCTATGTCACAATGGTGCTTTCCAGTGTTCACAATTTACAGTTTCAGTTTGTACAAATGTAATTCACTAACATAAGGGACAGTTATTACTATCACAAACTATCCCTAAAGAGAAAACACAGAACTCTGAAAATGGTATGACTTAAAACAGATTAATGCAACATGGTTTTTTATTTTTTTGCCTTTTCTAAACACCAGCATGTAAACTTGCCTATTTCATATAAGAGTTACAACTTTATTCACTGAGAAATTATGTTAATTTTAATTATCTAACTCATTAACTCAAAAATTTTGTGACCTGCTGGCTCTGTTTCTGTGAATTCCAAACTTGTCTTTTTTTTTTTTTTTTTTTTTTTTGATTAGGAGAAAGAAAGGAGGTGATAAATACATTGTAAACAGAAAAAAGTTGTCCCCAAATTAAGCCTTTTAAGAAATTTCTTTTAATGTCTACACTATTTAACACTTTAAGAGTTGGCTACAAAGTTTCATCTTTAACACTAACAAATAAATTACTGTCCTGTCAGTCTGCCCGACCATTCTGGGGTCTAAGTTCTAAACACATGACCAGAAGAGTGAAACACCTCATGTTCAAGTCAGAAATTTAGAATGGTTATAATCTGACTAGATTGATCAAGGCAGTTAGAAACATACAATTCTGTAGTTGGTTGGTTATTTTTTGCTTTTGGGGGTGGGTAGTCAAAGAACTGAGAGTAACAAATGAAGTTAACAAAGGAAAACTGTTTCCTATTTTAGGGGGTTGGGGAGAATCACAGGGCTGCTTAAACCTCTGAACTCCATTTGACCCACCCACTCAGATCTACCACAAAATTGCAATTTTTTGAATAACCCCCATTCTTTCTTTGAATTTCAAACTGATTGGTAGTCATATCTCTAAGTACAATCAGAGTTTAACAGCTTGTTGAATGAAATATTAGTAAGGTTGAAAAGACAGACTAAATTTCAAACTGGAAAAAATATCTACTCAAGTATTACATTCAGTTTTCAAATCATTTACTAACATGACAACAGATTTGGCTTCAATCACACTTGCACACACTCACACCGCAACAGGCACCCCAGCCACTGATCTGTTTTGCAACACAAGGCCATATAGGCAGAAATGGCATTCTCCAAGCCAAACTTTAAATAGATTAAAAAAATTAATTTCTAATTTTACAGAAATGCTTCTTCAAAAAATATTTTCTCTCACTCCCTCGTCTCCTACTGAAGGATGTGTAATATGTTTTTTTCCCAAGCTAAATCTGAACCCTCAAAATTGATTCCACGCAGAAGATCTCTGCAAATTAAAATCAAAAACAAAAATAGAAAAATTATATTTTATATATGTATACATATATATATATATATTTATACTGATTGGAATCCTCCAGCATTTTAAAATCACTTTAGAGATGAATTTTGGGATTCTACTGCTCACAACTCCAAAATTCGTAATGATTTAAGGATGTACTTTCTCTTGCTTCCTTCCTGGCCACCCCCTCCCCTCAAAACAGTTCAGTACAGCCACGGCTCAAGTTTAATGGGAAGAGAGAGAAGGTTTTGAATAGTTTTTGTTTTGTTTTTTTACTTTGGTGATCTGGGTGGCACATATTGCTCTTTGCCATTACGTCGAGTCACTCCCTGAGGTATAGACCTATGGCCAAACTGGCGTCTCTGTTCCCTGATTTTTCCAGCTGCTCCCCTGGGAATGGCATTGCCTCGGAAGCCAGAGTAATCCTTACTAGCCCTTGCTTCTGGCTTCTCGTGTTGTTTCTCAAAGGACTTCTCAGGAGCTCCATTCTCTTCATTTTTGGTGGGAGACACTGCATTGGAGCGCAGTTCTCTCAGTGGCTGTGCAAGAGCTGGAGCTGGCTCTTTAGGGGGCTTCTGGCACACTTCAGCATAACTGAGCTTTCGAGGTTCCTTCGAAGCAGAGAAACAAAAACGTTTATGGCACACATACTCTAAGCGATAAAGTTCAAAAAGAATAGTGTCAACCACAAGAAATCAGTAAGGAAAGGGCAACAGAAAATCTCATACAAATTGCTATTAAAGTATATCGGTACAATTTAAAAAAATTTATAGTTAAAAAGTCCTAGCAATTTACGTATGATACCCTAATTTCACCTGAGATATTTATTTGAAGGATGTACAAGTCAGCACTGTTTATAGTGATGCTAAAAACTGGAAACTTAAGTGTCTTAACAAGGAACAACAGATTAAATTAATAATGATGATGAAATACAATGGTTCCATTCTCTCTTCCCTGGCTAAGAATCCTGAGAGAGACCACAAAAATCTCAGCAGAGCATCTAGAAACCAATAATGATAAAGTCTTAACTACCTCATCTGAAAAGGAGATCCTGTGAGAATGGGCCAAAGCATGCAAAAGACTATCTAGCCCTGGTCCTAGCATAAAGAATGCATCTAAAAACTGGCAGCTGCTATTCTATTATTACTTTTGTTATTAAATGACAAGGTAAAATGTTCTTAACCTAGAAAAAAGAAAGAGCTGTACCAAAAATGGACAGTTATATAAATAAATGAAGGACTTATGGCTAAATTCTGTGGGTTCTTACCCTCCACCTCTGCATTTCTGTATTTTTCAAATTTATAAAAATGATTCTGGCAACTTAATAAAGATGGCAGTGGCCCCTCAAGGGTTTCATAGACTTGTTAACCATTATACACGAAGAATTTCAAGAGACTCAAAGCTAAAAGAGACACAATTACCAAGAAAAGTAAACTTCACTTAACCATAATGATTGGAAATAATGACAGTAATTTCTTCATTCCCTCAACAATGGTAAAATTTCCCTTTTCTTCAGACTGACAAACTCTTTTTTGATGCAGGCAGCCAGCCCCAGTTTGGGCTATTTCCAAACAACTCTGCTCTAGCAGAGTTCTATGAAAAATACAATTTCTCATTATTTAACCTATTGTTTTATTCTCACATAAACTAAATTTATCAAGTTACCTGCAGGGCCACAGCTACAGCCACACTTATGTTACTATTACACGGTGAAGCAGTATTTGTTCTCGATGGCTTTGCAGTACTCAGGGAAGAAACTGGTACTGTTGGCTGGCTGGGGACATCCTTCTGAACAGTGGAATCCTCTACTAGATCCTTTTCAGGCTGAGTTGTGCTACTGAAAAAAGAACTTGACATTAGGCTTAGAATATAAAATAAAGAAACAGCTGAGCAAATGACCAGATGCAAAAGTAATCTTAATGTGAAAGATCATCTGCATTGAAACATGTACCTTAATACAGAAAGCTCAGCTGTACATGGGGGACTGGGGCTCATACTGAGTTGCTGGGCAGAAGTGCAGTCTGACTGTCCATCTTCTGCAGGCACTGGGCAGCTAACTCTGAACTCTTCATTATCCTTAAAGTGGAAACAGATTTCAAAATTGAATTTATATAGATACTTCTCCAAAGACGATAAACACAGCCAATAAGAACATGCATGAAAAGCTTGACATAATTATCCAATAGGGAAATGCAAATCAAAACTACAATGAGAAACCACTTCACACTCACTTACAATAGCTATAATCAGTATGTTAATTGTGGTATGTAGATATTGGGATTCTCAAACATTGAGGATAGAAATGTAAAATATGCAGCCGCTCTGTTAAAACAGTCTGGCAACTTCTTAAGTTACATATGGAGCTACCATACAATGCAGCAATTCTATCAGTTAAAAATCCAAGAGAAAACATATGTCTATATAAAAACTTTAATACAAATGTTCACAGTATCATTATTCATAATAGCCAAAAAGTGAACAAGCTGGTGAGTGGATGAACAAAATGTGGTATATATCTATCCAATGGAATATCACCGCACAATGAAAGGAATGAAGTACTGACACACACTAAAACAAAGAATGGTCCGTGAGGACATTATGCTAAGTGCAGTAAGTCAGTCACAAAAAGACAAATATTGTTTGATTCCACATATATGAGGTACCTAGAATAGTCAGATTCATAGACACAAAGCAGAATAGTGGTTGCCAAGGGCTAAGGGAAGAGCGGAATGTGAGCGACACATTTATCATGGTTAAGTTGATAAATCTTACATGTATTTTACTACAAGTCTAAAAAAAGAAAAACAAGAAAGACCCCTAAGAAACTAAAATCGACTGACAAAAATTCAAAAAATTTTTAGGGGTATGGGATTAAAATTTTTAAAAATTTCACAACAGGTTTTAAAGGTAACATTCAGAAAAACTTTGTAGAAAATATAGACAAGTAAAAGACAAAAATTAGAAAAGCCAAACAAGAAAATCAGAGATCTGACATACAAGGTCCAGTATCAAATTAAGTGTTTATCTCACATTTGTGGGTTAGAATTACAAGAAGCACACTTTATTGTTATTCTTTAAAAATATATCTGTGTATCACTGGAATTAGATTTTCTGAGCGGAGCAGTCATGTAGCAGTTTCTGATGAGATGTCTCCAACACATCCTTGAAATGAGATGTGTGCATGTCCAACTCTTTGTGATCTTGTGGACTGTAGCCCACCAGGCCCCTCTGTCCATGGGATTCTCCAGGCAAGAATACTGGAGCAGGCTGCCATTTCCTTCTCCAGGGGATCTTCCTGACCCAGGGATCAAACCCAAGTCTCTTGTGTCTCCTGCACTGGCAGGCAGGTTCTTTACCACTAGCACCACCAGGGAACCAACACCTCTATGTATCATACCTCACCAAATTTGAGAAGCCATCAACTGTAAAACATACTGATTAGTTTATATACTACTAAGAAAAACCACTGCCACTAAAACTACAATAGATTTTAACTGTAAGACAGCATGATTTTCAAAGGTGAAAATGTTTTAAAAAAAAAATCTATCTTAGAATTGGTGAGTCAAAGTGTTGCTCAGCTGTATTTGACTCTTTTCGACCCATGGACTATAGCCCACCAGGCTCCTCTGTCCATGGAATTCTCCAGGCAAGATATTGGAAGTGGGTTGCCATTTCCTTCTCCAGGGATTGAACCTGGGTCTCCTGCAATGCAGGCAGATTCTTTACCATTTAAACAACTACAAAATAACAGAACTACATAATTTTTAAAAGGACTGTAAAATATCTTAAAAATTCTGAGGGAAAACAATTTCTAATAAAGAATTCTAGAGAAAAGCTACTGGTCAAGCGTGAGAACTGAAAAACATTTTTAGAATGCAAGATCTCAAAAAATTTATACTAAAAACCTCATAAAGGAAGCCTAGAAGATCTGACTGACCATAAAATGCAAAAGTCAAACAAGAGTAAGAAGCAGGGATCTACCAAAGAGGACTCGTAGGATGATGGTGAAGTCCCAGGAATACAGTTGTACAGAGTATAAGAAAGGAGACATAATAACAGTACCCTATGAGGCTCAGTTATGGGGAAAAAAAAAAAAAGATGCAATATTGAGATACAACTCATAAATGATGGCATGACCTATTTTAACTGGCAGTGTCTTTTTTTCTTTCTTAGTGATACCAAAATAACAGGCCATCCTTTAACTGATGGCATCACAGATATGATGAAATACAATATACTGGGAGGATAAAGTGCATCGGTTTAAGACAGTTAAACCCTTAGCTTCTAGAGTGTACAGTTAACAAACAACATCTAAAACTGAATAGTCAAGAAGTAGTAGTATAAACATGTTAAATTAGAAATACAAGGATAAATGTGAGGAGAGAAAACTAGAGTTGAAAGAGGATTCAAGGGATACTATTTTTCTTTATAAGCCCAGATATACTATGTACATATACTCTTAAAAATAAAATTGAGTTAGAAACAAAAGGTAGAAAATGAGAAAAATTTGTGGGGCATGAAGATTCAGCATATAGAGGGCTACACTCAAAAATATTGTAGGATGGGTTATCCCAAGCTTTTGACCTCAACTCTCCATTTATTTGAAACACTGAGTTTACCAAAGCTTAGAATTCACTCCCATTATCAGTTAATTGGAAACAACACAGGTTGAAACAACACTTTCCATTCAGCTTCCATTAATTAATTCTACCAAGCTGGGCTGACTGATACAAAGACATGCAAATATGAAGAAACATTTTATTGACCTTTCAAAGCTTTAACACAAATCTTTGCATAAGACTCAATTATGCTAAAAACCTCGTGAATTAAAAACTCTGGCAGAAGTAAGCACTGAGTGCAAATAAAATTCTAATTCTAATAATAGCCCTGAAAACAAAGGCAAAAATTGGTCCCATAAGATATAGATCAATGCTTCAGCGTTTACCTTTTCTTTGCAGACACCCTTAACAACATCAGACATCCTGCTCTCCAAAACAAGTTCACCTGGGGTTCTTGATGAACTTCCAGGTAAAGGAGGAAAATTTGAGGCTAGCAAGTCAAACTTTGGTGTGGGAACCTTTGCTTCAGCTGTTGAAGGATGGGGTCTCTAAAAGACAGAAGTCAAAAAACAGGTTACATGTCTATTTCATTCCTTAACCCTGTACCACAGAAGCTGAAAGCTGTAGAAACAAACAAAATTGCACCCTAATGAACAGAACTCTTCCTCTATAAATTCTTGGATTCTCATCTCAGTTGAACTCTCATTAGTAATTTATCGATCCCATTTATCCTTAGTCAGCTTCTTCTCTTGGTTCCTTTGCAAACTTTGCCACTTTCCTTAAACCTTCTAATCAATCTCCACTATTCTTAGCTTTCTAAATTTGCTACACCCTCTCCTGTAGCAACAGCAATAAAAAACCCTACACTATTTGCCAGCATCTTTTCTCCTTCCATAGTCTCAAGAGAAAACAATATCCTTCCTTAAGAATCTTACCTTTCTTTCATCTCTCCCACTCTATATTCTCAGACAACCCTCTCACATATATTTTCTCCTCTACTCCCTCACCTCTGTATTTACCACATCACTAAAACTGCTGTGACAAGTCACCAATACCTTACACAATATAAACTCTGAGGTTTCCCTCACTGACCTCACTAGAGCAAACATTCTTTCCTATGGGAGCTCGTTTTTCCTTTAGCTTCTTATACTTCCCTTCATTCTCAGGTCTGACAAGCATGTGCTCGTCCTTTCCTGTCAACTTCTTTGCAAGGTTTTTGATTTCTGTATGATTACTACTCTTACTGCCTTTACAAACTCTCCCTGTGTGATATCCATTATCCATGGCTTTAACTACTACCTACGGGCAAACAACTCTAAAACAATCATTTTCACTTTTTGGAAAATTTTTGGTTGCACAACTTTGAAAATTTATCAAAAATCACTAGGCTGTACACTTTTATATTTTCAGAGCAGATCTTTGCCCGAAACCCAGATATCCACTTGCCTACTAGCCATCTCCACTTGGATTTCTCTTGGATACTTCAAACAAAATGAAATAATTCATTTTTCAACCCCAAAGCTACCATGATCCTCAAGGTTCCATTCTTGCTGTTTTAAAATCAGTCTACACAGAGTCCCCTGCATGATCTCATCCATTCTTATAAACTGTAGTTACTGCCAGAAAGCCTATAAATTCTCAGTTTCACGCTAAGGTCTCCTCACTGCACGATGGCACCCCCACCCTGCCTTTTCTACAGAAAAGCATGTTTGCTTTGCCTACTTTGCTTTCAATCCTCAATCCAGATGTTTTCAACACATCAAACAGACCTCAAACCTCTCGCCTCTCAATTGATCAGGGCCTCTTGAAGATTCACACGGCCTACTATAATGATATCTTAAAAAACCTGCCTTACAATCTCAAGGCTGTCCATGGTATAGAAAGCTATAAATGCAAACAACCACACTTTTTAAAGGGTTCACAGTTTGCCCCAAGAACTATTCTTTGGGTTAAAATGCAATTATTTTTCTTTGAAAAGTTGGTCGCTTTTCACTGCTTAAACATGTGGTATCTGTATATTTTTAGGTATATTAAGGAAACACTAAATAGTACACTATTATTTATGTAACTTAATTTACTATTTATGCATGTAAAGCATTATATTCCACACATATATAAATGTAAATTCTAGTGTTTTCTTGAAACCTCCATGCTTTCCTACACTATGTTTTTTTTTTTTTTGCNCAAACGTTCACCATGAACAAACCTCAAAAAATAAAAATATGAATAATTTGAAGCTAGCTAAGTAAGGATTCAAAAACCTGCCTAGAACTATAAAAAAAATTTTTTTTTTAATCTTAAGTGGGAAATATAAAAATCAGCAGTAGGTAGAGAACTGCCCCAAGTAACAATTAATAAATAGTGTAATAATTTCCAACACCACCCAAAGAGCTTTAAAAGTGAACCACATACTATATTAGATTTGCAAAATATCATCTACTCTGTAAGGCTATGGAAAATAGAAACTTTCTTCACTGAGTGAAAATTGACACAAACCCTATAGAAAGCCATCACGCAGTAACTTACTGAACTGTGACTCAGAAATTTTACCTCCAGGGATTCTCCTTCAGATACTTGCATAGACAGGAAGTGATGGTTATACAAGGTTATCACTGCACTGTTTGTAACAGCATTGTAAGATTAAAACACTGAAATTCCTTAAATCTCCATAAATAAAGCAATGATTAAACTTTACATGGAATATTTTCATGGATTTTATTTTAAACCATGTGAATAGGTTAGGCATTCAATTTTTTTTTTTTTTTTTAAGTGAATCTCTAACTACAGGTCAAATCTCTAACTACATGTATGCTTTAAGGGTGATGGGTGGTGGTGATGGTGGATATTTCAGGGTAAAAAACAGGCTGTAATTATCTTTGCTGAATATTATAACCAATAAAACAAAATCGAGGAAAGACATACCAGAAGTCAATGCCATACTAAATCACACAAGAAAAAGAAAGAAACAAACCAACCCTGAACACATGTAATTAAAAGTTAAAAAAAACAAAAACAAAAACAACTCACTGGGATCCTTTCATCTTCCCGACGTCTTCGACCTCTGAAGAGAGTTCTCCTTTTAACAATGATAAAAGGGGGTGAGGGGTGGGGGAGGAAGGAGAACTCATTAAATTTCTTCAAATGTGTATGTTCTATCAAAGATGGGTGAATTTCTGTTTCAAGTATCTGTACTTCCTAAATCTCCTCTATTATTAAAAGATATATATTCTTCTGAAGGGATCCTAAGCTGATCTACAGAAAACGTCACCTACCACCGCCACCACCACCACTAAGTAAACTGGTCTGATTTTTATTATCAATGCTCCTTCCACATCAGAAGCATATTAGGGTTCAATTTTTTTTTTTAGGTAGGGTAGACAATATATAACCCAATTCCCACAGTTCACATGTTGCCAGAAATTAAAACTATGATGGCTTAAGATCGTAATCTTTCCTTAGTGAACTGTAAAGAACTTCAGAATAACTTTTAAAACCCCTGACTCAGAGTTATATTCTTTATAGGGATTCTAAATTTCTTAATTATGAAAAACTAGTAACCCATATTATGTGAACAAAAGAACTTTTAGCATAACTATATATGAAAAATTAAATTTAAAAAATCACTAGATCATGGACTTCTAATATTCATGATTAAATAATTTCCATATACATTTCCATATTTATTACCATATTTCCTTACCTGCCCCTGCCATAGTCCCCATTCTGTTCCACCTGCAAAGTAGGAGTTTCTTTTGGAAGGTAGCTTTGTTCCTGATGACCTGTTACTGCAGGATTATGCCGTTCAGTTGCAAAGTTCCTTGAACCAGATCTGGTCAATGGTCCATCCCCCAACGACACAGTGCCCTCTGTTGTATGTTCTGAACCACCTGACCTAAAATGAGGCTTCACACTGTAAGAAACATAAGGCCATATACACGAAAGAATAAATTAAGACAGAAAAACCCTTCCTCTTAATGGTAGAAATTCTTAATAGGCCAAGTTAAAAACTGCCTTCTGCTGTATTCTGATTTTCCATAAACTAGGTTGGACACAGAAGCATTATATTGTAAAAATGTAAGCCCTTTAATGTCTCAGATGTATTATATTTAAAAGGCAAAGAATTTTTTCGTTAAAAAAGCTGTTTGGAGCGATCTGGGAATGACCCAAAGTTCTTCAAGATTAAGCTACTTCCACCTCAAAATTCAGGATATAACTAGGATTTCAGCTAACTTCTCTAGCACAAGATACAGTTTTGACATATCTAAATCAGCCAGACTAGAAGCTTATTGAATCTATGCTATACACTCTCAATGGGGCAAAAAAAGCCCCAAAGAGAGTAAGAATTGGAATAAACAGACATACAATAATCTCTAGCATTAAATTATCATATGAGGGAATTGGGGGGAAAGTCTAAAAAGGCTCTTTAGCGGACTGAAAGTTTAAAAAAAAAAAAACCAGCAAGGAATAGTAAAATATATTAAAGCTTCTTACTAAGCACTCCTCTCCAAATGCAAACAGTTGTTTGAAGATCCAACAAAACTGTGGGACCAAACGACTAGGAAAATATAACGCAACTAACAGCCTGGCACGACTTCATGAATTAAGGTAAGAAATCTGATGAGAAACAAAAAGCCAAACCAAAACCAAACAAAACACAAACCCACCTACTTCTAACAAGAGTAGCTTTTACCTTGGATGAGAGGTGTAAGTACCCAACTCTCTAACAACTATAAGCAGATGAAACTAGGGTACAATAAATGAAAGAAGACGCAGTTTAATTAATAGTGAAAACATTTAGGACTTCCTGGGTGGTCCAGTGGTTAAGAATTTGCATCCCAGGAGATTCAAGGGTGGGTGGGTGAGTGTGTGTGTGAGAGAGAGATTCATGTTGATATATGGCAGAAAACCACCACAATATTGTAAAGTAATTATCCTCCAATTAAAAATAAAATTAGAAAAAAAAAATCCACCTTCCAATGCAGGAAACAGGGGTTCAATCCCTGGTTGGGGAACTAAGATGCTATAAGCTATGGGGCAACTAAGCCTGCAAGCCATTACAACTATTTAGCCCACGTGCTCCAGAGCCTGCAGGCCACACGTGCCACGACTAGAGAAAGCTTAGGGCTGCAAGAAAGACCCGGTACAGTAAAAATTAAACTAAATGAATAAAGTTTATTTTTTTAAAAGTGAGAATATTTCAAGTAAGTTCAAGTAACAGGATCTTGGCTCTACAGCAGATTAAAAAAGAAAGTAATAGATTTTCATTTAGCCTCTTCCCTGCAGTTTATACACTCTATTTTTTTAGTCTGTTTTCATAGTTATTCAGCTACCCTACTAACTCTTTAGGGAATATAACAAATGAAGGTACTACTACTAAAACAAACATAAATATCAGCCTATAAATTTTAGCTAAGTCTCATATATGATACTTTTCCAGAAAATTACTTACATGATACAAAATAGATTCTGAATAGCAATGAAATTCAGTGTCAACTAACACAAACTAATTTTCAAAACATTCATATTATCCATCAGATCTGAAAATGACCTCAGGAGGTACATATGCTGTTTATGTATCTGTTCAGAAACTATCACCAAAATCTTCTCACTGTATCAATACCCAATAAGACAAGTTACTAGGTTTAAAAAGCCCCCAAATCTCATAATCTTTCCCTTCACAGAGAGGGACTTACAATCGAAGTCCAGGCAAAGGAAAAAAGGATGCTGAAAGAAATGTGATAAAAGACAAGAAGGAATGTGACAGAAAGATAAAGTATTAAAGGAAGAAAATTGCCTAGATTTCTGAAAGTTGGTCCTATGATCATCACCGGGCTGTTACAAGGTTAGTATTATAAACTGCGCCTTGACCAATGACAAATATATAAAAATAAAGGCTTGGCAGTAGTCACTTCTTAGAAATAAGATGGAAATCAAGATTTGGGTTTGTAGTCAACAGGCTCTAGTTCATCTGCAACATCTACATTTCTATAAGGAAGTATCTGTGTATTATTTCTGTGACTAAAAATTAGCAACTATCTACGCTGGTCAAATATATGGATAAAACTATACACAAATAGACTTGAGTAACAAGGAAAATCACACTAAATCTATATCTACAAAACCACAGATACATCTCCTTATAAGCAAGAATGACTTGACTGTCATTCTTGGCTTTCTTACTGCAAATTTACCTCTTTTGCCAAGAAAGCAAAGCAGATAAACACATCAAGGGACAATAAAGGAATACCATAAACCCACATTTTTAAGGTAAACATCTGCAAACACTAATACTTTTTGTTGTTACTGAAAACTGTTTTTAATCTATCATATAACCAAGATATCTATTTCACTTAACTGCTTAAAGCAAAATTCACTCCTTCAAAGAAAAGTGAAATCAACAGATACATATTTCTATAAAGTTATAATTTCTAATCGTAAGAAATCTGTATCTCCTCACAAGGGAAGTATAAACTGTCATTTATATTCATGGAATTATTTTCAAGGATCTCAGGTTTGCTAATTAATAAAAAGCCATGTAACCCTAGTAAGATAACTATCCCCCTCAACTTTCAGTTTCTTCATCTGTAAAATGAATTAATACAACACTATAACAAAGGTCTTTCCACACTTAAACATCACTGTCTTTATGTGTATATGTTAATTAAATAATTTTTTTTAATAGGATGGAGGTTAGAGGACAGTGTGTTTTAAGGCTCATTGAACTTCTATACATAGTCCTAGCAATTACCTGAATTTTGTTCTTATTACTGTATCAAACAGTCATTTATAAGAGCACAAATAATCTTTTGTTTATAAAGAATCCTTCATTCTTAAAATATGAAGAGTTCTCATTTGAAACTTCATAAAACAATTCACCCAGGGATTGAATCCAGGTTTCCTGCACTCTAGACAGACGCTTTACCCTCTGAGCCACCAGGGAAGGCCTTACGAATATGTATATATAGTAAAAATTTCCAAACATTTAAAAGTGACCTTCAGGGAATTTTCTGGTGCTCCCAGTGGTTAGGACTTGGCACTATCAGTGCTATGGGCCCAAGTTCAATACATGATTGGGTAACTAAGATTCTACAAGCCTCCTAGTGCAAACAACAAAGATATTCCGATGTTTAAACCAAATGTGTCAGTTAAAATTGAGTACAAAATCTGTGACTATTAGAGAGTGGTATATATGAATACTTCTAGAATCTACTGAGAAGAGTTTTTTTTTTTTAAATACTGGAAGGCTTGTTTCTTCAGTGAAGCATGTTTCAGAAAAACCTTATAAAAAAAGAATTAAGTTCCTAAAAGCTATTTTGGAAAAACATACCCCACATGTGGTCTCCTTGCCAAAAAGAAGTAAGAGAATTCTCATTCTGGCAAGACAAAAAAATTACTGAACAGAGATAATTAAAAACAAAAAACAACATAGGTGGCTCACAAAATAAGGCAGAGAAATAACAGATGTGAACTACTAAATAAATCTAAACAACTAAATAAATCTGAGCCCCTTCTCCTTTGGTTACTTACACTCCAGTAAAAGTCATATTATATACCAAATTACTGAGATTACCAGTTGATAATCTCAACTGAGATTCTGGAGTTCTTAATAATTTATTCAGAATACTATGGTTTAAGTGTAGGCTTTGGAATCAAACTGCCTGGACTCAAATCTTGGCTCTGCAAGCTACTGGCTACATGCTTTTGGACATAATATACAGCATTTTATTTCTCAAATTTCTTCTTTTAAATCGACACAATACTGTATCTACAGGGTTATGAAAATTAACAGTGATATAACAAATCAAGGCCTTAAAACAGAACTTTAGACATGACTCAATAAAGAACGGGCTTCCATGGTAGCTCAGACAGTAAAGAATCCATCCACAATGTAGAAGACCTGGGTTTGATCCCTGGGTCAGGAAGATCCCCTGGAGGAGGGCATGGCAACCCACTCCAGTATTCTTGCCTGGAGTATCCTCATGGACAGAGGAACCTGATGGACTACAGTCCTTGGGGTTGCAAGGAGTCAGACATGACTGAGTGACTCAGCACAGCACAGTTCGTGGAAATCAAGTCAGTCCTTAAAAACGATAAATAACTCACTCTCCCAGTATTTATTACTCAACTCAGTTAACATTTCTACCATCAAAACACTAATTCTACAAAACATTATTTAACACATTAAATGGTACCTAGAAACCAGATTTTATAGTGTTACCACAAAATTTTTTCTGTTCTCGTTATTTTAAAAAAAGGTCAATATATACTGGTGTATAATCTCAGTCCCAAATTCTTTTTATATGCATTATCAACTCTGATAAAAGTGTGTTGATTAACTGTTAACATATACTTTTTTTGGGGGGGAGGGGGGGACCTTTTTATTGTGTTAGAAAATATGCATTGCTATTAACATACTGACTATAAGAACTACCAGGAATTGTGTACAATCAATCCCAGCTATCATGTTTTACCTTACCGATTTTTTTGGAATGGTCGACCCATATTTACAGCGGCAGCGGCAGCGGCGGCGGCGGCGGCAGCGGCGGCAGCATTTGTTTTATAAGATCCTGGTGAATTAAAGCCATTCACAAAACTACCATTGGGAAAGGGAGCCTAAAAGAAAATTTTAATGTTTAAATTGATTTGGGTGGAGAAGGAAATGGCAACCCACTCCAGTTATCTTGCCTGGGAAATCCTATGGACAGAGAAGCCTGGCAGGCAGAGTCAGACAGGACTGAGGGAGGGGCAGGTGCTTCCTAGAGGCCCCAGAGCTTTTGATGGCAGAGCCAGCACTGTGGCTGAGGACTCCTGGCTCCCAGGCCTCTCTCAGCAGATAGGAGGGCGGAAAACTACAGCCTAGAATACGCCTGAGGGCTTTCCTGCCAAAGCAGGGGACGCGGGTTCCACCCCTGGTCTGAGAAGACCGCACGTGGCAGAGCAGCTGAGCCCATGCATCACAGCCACTGGGCCAGGGCTCGAGAGCCCAGGAGCCGCAGTACTGAGGTCTGTGGGCACCAGAGCCCGTGCTCCCCAAGAGGAGCCACTACAGTGAGAAGCCCACGCCACCCCCAAAGAGCAGCCCCTGCTCACCACAGCTAGAGAAAAGCCCATGTCATATGAAGACCCTGCACAACCATAAATAAAATCATTTTAAAAAATAAAAAAATAAATTGATTTGGGGTATTAAATATACTTATCACCATTTAAAGCCTATAAAGTAACCACCATCAATACAAAACAAAACAAAACAAGAACTCTAACTCTGATTTCTTCAAATTTCAGCTTCAGTGAAAAACCATATATTCTCTAAGGATTTTACTTACCAGCGGTGTTTCAAAGTAAGGTGCGGGATTTGGAGACCAAGACTGAGGCACAATACTATAGACAGAGTACTGTTGGTGAGGATTATATACAGGCTGCATAAAGACCGGTGAGGCATACTGTGCTTGAGTTTGAATGGGCTGACTATACATACTAGAATCCATTAATCGATAACCATTCTTAGCAAAAAATGTATTGATGGCTTTTATCCTTGCCTAAAAGCAAGAAGAACACAAAGAATATATAATCACAAAGGATTAAGTGTATACTTTCACAAATATATTTAATTTTAAACATTTTACTTTTAAAAACTTTTACACAGAAAATACAATACAATAAACAAAGTAAAATCATCAAAGTCAAAATATTAAAAATAACTGCAGCTTATCAAAACAAGGAAAAAAAGGCAAGTGGCTCTTATGTGGAAAGATGCTAGACCTTGCTCACAGAGAAATGCAATTAGAATGGAATTAATATTTCCCACTTATAAAATTGGCAAAAGCCTAAAAATCTAACAACATACTCTACTGAAAAAGCTGTGGCAAAACACATACTCTGATACACTGATGATGGGCGTTCAAAACAGTACAACCCTTAAAAAGGGAAATAAATAAAAAGTAACCTGGTGACTCCAGAGCCTTTTGACAGAAAATGTATAACAGCCTGGAACATCTTGTCCCATTAGAAACCAAGGAACATTGAAAACTACCCTAACAAAAGGACTCAAAGAGGCCACACTTCATCGGTAAGGACAATAAATACACCAAATATGTTTAAATATTAAAAAAACAAAAATCTCTGAACGGTCATTTTTGAAGGTCATTTTGAAGGGGCTTCCCTGGTGGCGCAGACAGTAAAGAATCTGCCTGCAATGCAGGAGACTTGGGTTCAATTCCTGGGTTGGGAAGATTCCCTGGAGAAGGAAATGGCAACCCATTCTAGTATTCTTGCCTGGGAAATCCCATGGACAGAGGAGCCTGGCAGGCTACAGTCTATGCAGTTGCAAGAGTTTGACAGGACTTAGTGACTAAATAACAAGGGAACCAACACATTATTTTGAAAACTGGTAATAAAAGCTAGAACCAGGCATTTATCATACATCATATATATAACCTATACCTAAGGGTAATGAATATGAGGGAAAGTATTTTGACTAACAAATGGAAAAAATATAGGACAGAAATAGCAACAGATAGCAACCCTTAATGAATTGATCAGCAACAGCTAGTATACGAGAGACACAATGCCACTATGTGTTTCTGTGCTCTCTGCTGCTCCAAAATCAAGTCCAATTCTGATTAAGCCTCTAGATCTAGCTACCAATTTGCATGAAATAGAGAGGACAAAGACTGTGTTAAAACTATGCTTAAGAATATAACTAGCCAACTAAAAAGTGGGCTGAGAACTTGAATAAACATTTCTTTAAAGATATACAAATGGACAATAAGCACATGAAAAGACGCTCAACATCACTAATTGCTGAAGGAACATAAACTGAAACCACAAAGCAATACCACGTCACATCCACTAACAAGAAACAGAAAACAGTGAAGTGCTGGAGAGTATAGGGAGAAACTGGAACCCTGTGCACTGCTGGCAGGAGTATAAAATGGTACAGCTACTATGGAGAACAGTATGGAGGGCCCTCAAAAAGTTGAAAGTAGAATTACCATATGATCTAGCAATTCCACTTTTGGGTATATATACACAAGAACTCAAAGCAGAGTCTTGAAGAGGTATTTGTACACCCATGATTCATAACAGCATTATTCACACGAGCTAAAATATGGAAGCAAACTCAAGTGTCTATCAACAGATGAATGGATAAGCGAATTCTGTTATATAAATACCCTGGAATATGTATCAACCTTAGAAAGGAGGAAAATTTTCAATATGCTACATGGATGGACCTTGAAGATACAATATTAAGGGAAATAAGCCAATCACAAGGGGACAAATACTGTATGATTTATTTATATGAAGTAAGTTATCAAATATAGGCTGAAGTGGTTGTCAGGGACTGGAGGAGGGGAAAATGAGGAGTTATTAACAGGCACAAAGTTTCAGTTTTACAAGAAGAAAAGAGTTATGAATGGATGGTGATGGCTGTACAACAAAGACAATGTGTTTACTATTAACTAAACTATTAAATGAAATTAGAATAGTTAAGATGGTAAATTTTACATGTACTTTAACACTATACACACACACACACACACACACACACAGCTAACTTCCCTGGTTATACAGTGGTAAAGAATCTGCCTGCTAAAGCAGAGTACACAGGTTGGACTCCTGATCTGGGAAGATTCCACATGCCATGGAGCAATTAAAAGCCTGTGCACCACAACTACTGAGCCAGCATGTAGTCAACTACTGAAGCCTATGTGCCTAGAGCCTGTGCTCCGCAGTAAGAGAAGCCACAGCAATCAGAAGCTCATGCAACAAAATGAAGAGTAGCCCCCGCTCACCGCAGCTAGAGAAAGCCCACTTAGAGCAACAAAGACCCAGTGCAACCAAAAATAAGAGATTAATTTTAAAAACAGAAAGTTTGTAACAAATAATAAATTTTAATTTATATTATTATGGACACTGCCTGCAGCTTGTGGGATATTAGTTCCCCAACCAGGGATTGAACATGTGCCCCCTGCAATGGAAGCATGAAGTTCCAACCACTAAACCGTCAAGGCATTCCCTACCTGAGGCTTTTTTGTTTGCTTTTTTTGTCATGCTGTATGGCATGTGGGATCTTAGTTCCTCAACCAGGGATCAAACCTGTGCCCTCCAGTGGAAGCATAAAGTCTTAACCACTGGACCACCAGGAAGTCCCATCACCACATTTTTCAAAGATAGAAAACAGATTTAAAAGGACAGTCCACTAAAAATAATGTAACCAAGGAACAAAGATGTGTAAGAACAAGTAACTAGATAATCAAGTTGCCATACAGGCATACTATACTTTTATTGCATTTTGCCTTATTGTGCCTCCCAAATATTATGGTTTTGTTTACGTTTTGTAATAAGGGTTTGTGTCAGGCCTGAACTGAGCAAGTCAATTGGTACAATTTTTCCATCAGCATTTGCTCACATTGTTAAGAGCTGATTCATAATATTATATTAGCTTCAAGTGTATAAAATAAAGGTCCAATTTTTTTAAAAAATTTTATTTTTGGTTGCACTGGGTCTTCATTGCTACAAGTGGGCTTTCTCTAATTGTAGTGAGCATCTCTGCATGACATTTTGGTAATTCTTGCAGTACTTCTCATTTTGTCATTACTGTTAAACTTGTTATGGTGATCTGTGATCTTTGATGTTACTATTCTAATTGTTTTGGGATACCACCAACCACGCTAATATAAAGTGACAAACTTAATCAATAGTGTGTGTGTTCTGGCTACTCTACCACTGGAGTTTTCCTGTTCTCAATCTCTCCCTGGATCACCCTATTCCCTGAGATACAACAATATCGAAACTAGGTCCGTTAATAATCCTAAAATAGCCTCTAAATATTCAAATAAAAGGAAGAGTCACAGCTCTCTTACTTTAAATAAAAAACTAGAAATGGTTTTTAAATTATTTATTTGGTTGTTCTTGGTCTTACTGTGGCATGCAAACTCTTAGTTGTGGCATGTGGAATCTAGTTTCCTGATCAGGGATAGAACCTGGGCCCCTGCACTGGGAGCATGAAGTCTTAGCCACTGGACTTCCAGGGAAGTCCCTAGAAACAAGTGTAGTGAGGAAGGCATGCTGAAAGCCAAGAAAGGCCGAAAGCTAGGCTTCTTGTGCCAAACAATTAAGTCAAGTAAGTTCTTGAAAGAAAAGAGAACTACTCCAGTGAACATACAAATGATAAGAAAGCCTAACAGCCTAATTGCTGATGTGGAAAAATTTCAGTGATCTGGATAAATGATCAAACCAGTCACAACATTCCCTCAAGCAAAAGCCAAATCCAGAGCAAGACCCTAACTCTCTTCAATTCTGTGAAAGCTAAGAGAGATGTGGAAGCTACAAAAGAAAAGTTTGAAGACAGCAGAGACTGGTTCATGAGGTTAATGAAAGAAGCTATTTCTATAACATTGAAGTGCGAGGTGAAGGATCAAGGGCTGATGTAGAAGCCGCACCAAGTTATCCAGAGTATCTAGCTAAAATAAGTAATAAACTTTCAAATACTTTAGGACTTTCATAGCTAGAGAAGATAAGCCAATGCCTGGCTTCAAGATTTCAAAGCTTAGGAGAGGCTGACTCTCTTGGTAGGGGCTAGTACAGTCAGTGACTAAACTTGAAGCCAATGCACATTAACCATTCCAAAAATCCTTTGACCCTTCAGAATTATGCTAAACCCACTATGGCGAAGAAGAAGTAAAGAGTCTCTTGATGAGAGTGAATATGTTGGCTTAAAACTCAATATACAGAAAACTAAGATCATAGCATCCGATCCCATCACTTCATGGCAAATAGATGGGCAAACAATGGAAACAGTGACAGACTTTATTTTTTTGGGCTCCAAAATCACTGCAGATGGTGACTGAAGCCATGAAATTAAAAGACGCTTGCTGCTCCTTGGAAGAAAAGCTATGACCAACCTAGACAGCATATTTAAAAACAGAGACACATTTAAAAGCAGAGCTTGGGATTAACGGAGACACATTTAAAAGCAGAGCTTGGAATTAACGTATACACATTTATACATATATACAGATTAACATATACACCTTAGCCAACAAAGGCCTGTCTAGTCAAAGCTATGGTTTTTCCAGTAGTCATGTATGGATGTGAGAATTGGGACTATAAAGAAAGGTGAGCACAGAAGAATTGATGCTTTTGAACTGTGGTGTTGGAAAAGACTCTTCAGAGTTCCTTGGACAGCAAGGAGATCCAACCAGTCCATCCTAAAGGAAATCAGTCCTGAATACTCAATGGAAGGACTGATGCTGAAGCTGAAACTCCAATACTATGGCCACCTAATGCAAAGAAATGATTCATTTGAAAAGACCCTGATGCTGGGAAAGATTGAAGGTGGGAGGAGAAGGGGATGACAGAAGATGAGATGGTTGGATGGCATCACTGACGTGACAGACATGAGTTTGAGAAGGCTCCAGGAATAGGTGATGGACAGGGAAGCCTGGTGTGCTGCAGTCCATCACGGCACAAAGAGGTGGACACGACTGAGTGACTGAACCAAACTATGCCTATGTTCTATCAATGAAACAACAAAGCTTAGAAGACAGCACAACTGTTAACAACATGGTTTACTAAATATTTTAGGCTTACTGCTGAGATCTACTGCTCAGTAAAAGATTCCTTCCAAAATATTACTACCCACTGACAATGCAACTGGTCACCCAAGAGCTCTATGGAAGATATATGATGGAGTTTATGCTGTTTTCATGCCTGCTAACACAACATCCAT
Organism: Neotragus moschatus; assembly: GCA_006410615.1. Classification (NCBI taxonomy): domain Eukaryota; kingdom Metazoa; phylum Chordata; class Mammalia; order Artiodactyla; family Bovidae; genus Neotragus; species Neotragus moschatus. The sequence continues at coordinate 434,788 of SJYA01000775.1, forward strand.
TCTGTAGCCCATGGATGAAGGAGAAATTTTGGCTTTCAAGACTTAATTATATAAGTTTTACTATACATTTCATAAGGTTATAGAATAGTTGCCAGATATAATGATTTCTTTGATGGAGATGGGCAAAATCAATTAAAAATCTTCTGGAAAGGATTCACCATTCTAGATGCCATTAAGATTATTCATCGAAAGAAGGCAAAATACCAACATGAACAGGAGTTTAGAATAAGTTAATTCCAACTTTCATGGATAACTGAGCAGTTCACGACTCAAGTTTACTGGAAGAAGTTAACTGTGGATGTGGTAGAAACAGCAAGAGAACTAGAATTAGAGCTGAAGATGGAACTGGACTGCTCTAATTTCATGATAAAATTTGAACAAATAAAATAAGGAGTTGCTTCTCATGGATGAAGAAAGAAAGTGGTTTCTTGAGATGGAATCTACTTCTGATGAAGGTGTAAGACTGTTGAAACGATAAGAAAGGATTTAAATATTATATAAACTTAGTTGGTAAAGTGGTGGCAAAGCTTGAGAAGACTGACTCCAATTTTAAAAGTTCTAGAGACTTCCCTGTTGGTCCAGTGGTTAAGAATCCACCTGCCAGTAGCAGGGGAAACAGGTTCAGTCTTCGGTCTGGGAAGACTCCACATGCTCAGGGCAACTAAGCCCATGTGCAACAACCACTGAGCCTGTGCTCTACAGTCTGCGTGCCCAAACTGCTGAAGCCCCCACATGCTAGATTCTGTGTTCTGAACAAGAGAAGCCACTGTAATGAGATGACTAAGTACTGCAACTAGAGAGTAGCCCTCGTTCACGACAGTGAAAGCCTACATGCAGCAACTGAGACCCAGTGCAGCCAAAAATAAAAATAAATAAATTTTTAAGACAAATAGAAAAGGCTAAATTATAAAAACCCTTGTAAGAAAACATAGGGTTAACATTTCATGATCTTGGATTTGGCGATGATTTTTGATGTATGACACCAAAAGCACATACAACAAAAAAGTTAATTGAACTTCATAAAAATTAAAAACTTTTGTGTCTCAAAGGACACTTCAAGAGTCAAAAGGTAAACTACAAAATGGGAAAAACTACTTGCAGATCATATATCTGACAAGAGGTTAATATTCAGAATATACAAAGATGTGGTACAAATCAACAACAACAAAAATAACCCAATATAAAACATGTTCAGGGACCTCCCTGGTGGTCTACTGGTTACGAATCTGCCTCCCAATGCAGAAGATGCAACTTCCATCCATGACTGGAAAACTAACATCCTACACGCTGCCAGGAAACTAAGCCTGCACACAACTACTGAGCCCTCACACCACAACTAGAGAGAAGTCCGCGTAGTGCCACAAAGATCACACGTGCTACAATCAAGACCTAATACAGTCACAAATTTTAAAATATTTTAAAAAAATAAAATAAAAAATGGTCAAAGGACCTGAATACACATTTCTTCAAAAATGACATAAAAATGTCAAAGAAGTCCATGAATAGATGCCCAATATCTTGTGTCACTAGGAAAATGAAACCCAAAACCATAATAAGATTCCATTTTTACCCATTGGCTTTATCAAAAAAGCAAAAATAAGTGTTGGCAAGGATGTAGAAAAATTTGAATCCTCCTCTATTGTTCGTGGGAATGTAAAAGGATACAGTTTCTTTGGAAAACACTTATGTACCACTCCCCAATATGTTAAACATATAATTATCATGTTACCCAGTAATTCCCAGTACATACGGGAACTCAAACAGATAGTTGAGCATTTGTTTACAATAATCCAAAGATGGAAGCAACCCAACCATCTTTCAATAGATAATGGATACAAGAAATGTGGTATATATACAGTGGAATATTATTCATCAAATAAAAAGTAACGAAGTTTGATACTTAGGACTGATTCATGTTGCTGTATGGCAGAAACCAACACAGTACTGTAAAGCAATTATCCTTTAATCAAAAATAAATTTTTTGAAAAAAAAAAAACAAACAAAAAAAACAACTTAAAAAAAGAGAAATGGATTATAAAACATACACACACAAAAGTAATGTTCTGATATATGCTCCATATAGATGAAGCTTGAAAACATTATCTTAAGTAAAATAAGCCAGACACAAAGAACAAATACCACATAATTCCNTTTAAAAAAAAAAAAAAAAAAAAAAAAAAAAACAACTTAAAAAAAGAGAAATGGATTATAAAACACACACACACAAAAGTAATGTTCTGATATATGCTCCATATAGATGAAGCTTGAAAACATTATCTTAAGTAAAATAAGCCAGACACAAAGAACAAATACCACATAATTCCATTTGTATGTGGCATCTAAAATAGGTAAACTCAGAAATACAGAGACTAAAAGGGAAGTTACCAGCAGCTGGGAAGAATGGGAAGTTATTGTTTCGTGGGTATAGCATTTTTATTTGGGAGGCTGGGATGTTTGGGAACTTTGTTTCAGAGTTTTTGTTCTGAAAAATACCAGTAACGATTGTAGAGCGATGTGAATGTACTAAATGCCACTGAGCTTGTACACTTAAAAATGGCAAATTGCATGTATGCATATTTTACCACAATAATAAAAAAAAAAATTTAAGAAAGCATACATTACAAATTATCTGTAAACAGAGCAACAACTTAATGTTTTTCCATGGAGATAAATGATTAAATCATGATACACACAAACAATACTGTATGTATAACAGAAACAATGGTGAATGAAAAGATCCTGAAGATCTACTATGAGAAAATAACAGAAGTGTATACAGTGTACATTTCTGTTCCCATAAAGACAGACACAAAAAAGATTTCTAAATGCATGCAGAAAAAATTACTCTCTCATATTACCTATAGGGAAAATGACTGGAGGAATCTGAGAGAGGGAGATTTAATTAATTAATTTACTACGAATCACTTGACCTTCTTACCACATACAGGTATTACTTTCACAGTTAAAAATTCTGAAATAGTAAATATACAACAGAAATATATATAGAAGTAAATATATATACTATATACATATATTCTATAATATATGCAATTTATATGAAATCCAAATAAAACGTAATATTCTCAGTCATAAAAACTCAATTAAAACAGGAAGTACTGCCTCTTAATGAAATTATCCACAGCACAGGAGGGCAAGCATAGTTCACTGAATCCCTTTGTCCTCCAAGATCACTGCTTTTGAACTTGAGAACTTCAGAAATCAAAAGCATGCACACTTCAAAGAAACAAACCAAAACCTTAGCGGTAAATGACACGCCCAGANTTCTCAGTCATAAAAACTCAATTAAAACAGGAAGTACTGCCTCTTAATGAAATTATCCACAGCACAGGAGGGCAAGCATAGTTCACTGAATCCCTTTGTCCTCCAAGATCACTGCTTTTGAACTTGAGAACTTCAGAAATCAAAAGCATGCACACTTCAAAGAAACAAACCAAAACCTTAGCGGTAAATGACACGCCCAGATCAAAGGATGTACAGCTGAAAATAGCATCAAGGCCTGGAACATACAATTTCTTGCTCCTGTATGTGTCTTTCTGGGTGTAAGGTCATCTGCTTTTAATGAATGATGTAAAAATTAATGTGAATCTCCGCAAGAATACTGCTTTGTTGCTGTTGTTCAGTCACTCAATCATGTCTGACTCTTTGCAACCTCATGGACTATGTGATGGATAATCAAAAGAACCATAGATGAAAACCAAAATGGCAGAAAAAGAAGAAAACTATTGATAGTGAAAGAAAGGAAGGAACGAAGGGACAAATTTACCACTAAACCTGCTATCTCAGCAAAAGCAATAAGCTATAAGATACAGGAGGTATACGGAATAATCAAAATAGTGATTATTTATTGGTAAGATCTATCAAGCAAGTAACCCAAAAGGCCCAACAAACTAACAGATCTAAGGAGTTCAGCAAGGCTGCTACAAATGAAAACATTTTTGGAAAACAATCACTAAGTTACCAAGCAGAGGGAAAAAAGCAGTAAAAATTACTTTAAGGAAATAAGAAATACAACAGACTTGAATAGAGAAAATATATCATAATAAAGTTACCACAACAATGAATAATTCAGGGTAAAACTGCCATGCCCCCAATTTAATCAACTAATTAAATGTAATCCCATTAATTCCAATAAGGTTTTTGTTACTATTGGTTGTTTGTTACTATTAGACAAACATTCTAAAATTCATACGGAAAAGTAATACTCAAGATAATTATAAAAAAGCACAAGGAGGAACACTTTGTACAAGGAGAAAAGGATATTAGAAATCTATGGTAATTAGAACAGCTAGAGATATATAGGATAGATGCAACATTACACACAACTTGTGGAAGGACAGAGCACTTAATAAGTGCTAACACAACTGCCTTTCTATAATGAAGGGAAAATGAAATTAGGTCCCTGTCTTATACTATATATGAAGTTAATTCCAGATGTATCAAAGACCTAAATCTGACATATAAAACTTTGAAGTTGTTAGAAGACCTCTGGGAATATCCTAATAGCCTCAAGCAGGGAAAGGAAATAAGGAGAAGAGCATTACAGGTAGACGAACTAGAATAACTGGCAGCTACCTTCATTCGTAATATGAAAAGTAATACCACCACGGAAAGTAATAATACAGTAGTAGTGAGATTTAACGGAGAAGGCGATGGCACCCCACTCCAGTACTCTTGCCTGGAAGATCCCATGGACGGAGGAGCCTGATAGGCTGCAGTCTATGGGGTCGCTAAGAGTCGGACACGACTGAACAACTTCACTTTCCCTTTTCACTTTCAGGCATTGGAGAAGGACATGGCAACCCACTCCAGTGTTCTTGCCTGGAGAATCCCAGGGCCGGGGGAGCCTGGTGGGCTGCCGTCTATGGGGTCGCACAGAGTCGGACACGACTGAAGTGATTTAGCAGCAGCAGCAGCAGTGAGATTTAAATATGTCATGTTCTTATAACAGTAAGTGAGATGCAACCTCTTAATAAATACAAGTTTCTCTCACTCTGGTTCTTTCACTTACTAGTTATCTGGAACTGGGTATGTGACTCTCATGCCTCACTTTCTTTACCAGTAGAAAGGAGAATACCCACCTTTCTAGGTTCTTGTAAAAATTAAATGAGTCTATACACACACCTTGCTTAGACTAGACACTGATATACAGTTAAGAACTCAGTAAGAGTAAGAACACCACACCACGTTTACAAACAATAATTACATATTACCCAGGGAATGTGGAGCTTGTCAAAGTTAAGTGCATGTTTAGGATTCTATCTCAGATGGTAGGTTTGGTAATAATGTGGAGGATGGGCTTTAAGGAGGGGAAAGCTGAAGGCACAAAAATTAAAAGGCTATTGTAATCTCTGAAGCCTAAACAATGGCAATAATGACTGAAAGAAGTTTTGAAGTGAACAGATTAGACATGTGAACAGCGAGCCAAGTATCATCAATGACAATTTCCAGGTCTCTCAAATAGCTGAGTATTAGCATAGATGCAGTTAACTGAAATGAGATTGAAAATGGGGAATGTTTCCCACCTTCACTGCTAAAAACTCATTCCTGCTCCTGACTTTTGAGATCTACAATTATCTTACACATTGTCAATCAGCATCTAACTAAAACTTCATGCTGTCTGAAGTTATACTTTCAGAAGTTATATTGCTGTTTGGAAAGTACTTTGATGTTCTATTAACTAATTTTCTGATATAGCATTTCATATGAGTCAGAAATTTCTTTAAACTCATTATGTGGCTTATAAAATGTTATTCATCTTTGTTAACAGGCAACAAAAACTTTCTTGTCTGAAACTAGACTACTTAAAAAAATGTTTCTTACCATGATTGGCTTGCCCTGAAATGTCTTAACTTCTTCTCTTAAGTATTTAAAAGCCTGTTATAAAGCAGAAAGGAACTTTCATTAGCATTCAAATATTTCACTAAAGCAATCATTATTCTATTGAGAGGTTTAATATTACCAACTATCTCTAAACTATAAAAAATTCTGAAGGTGACCCCATTATGCAGATGATAGGAAATGAAAAAGCAGAAATGTTAAGACCTCGGCTACAATTAACATTTATTATGTAATAACTACTATGGATCACTACAGATAAAATGCACAAAATTCAGAAAAGACCCAAAATATCACTACATATCAATTTTAAAATAGGTTCAGAGAGTCTTCTAAGAAGAAGAATTAAGACAAATCTGTGAGTGACTCAAAAATATTATATAAATTTTTGTTTCAAAGTAATTTTACTTATCTTTATATATAACATGGTAACAATTAAGAGTTAATATCATTATGTCAAAATTCCAAGAATCAGAAGTTATATATATTGCGGCCTACTATGTAACAGAAATACTTACTACTGAGTACATGTTAATTTGAAAACGGTGTGCTAATTTTTTATTGATAGGAAATGGTTCTTATGTTGAAACAAAGCTTTAGGAAGACATCAAAAAGGAAACCAATGAGAAAGCAAAACCAAAAAGGTGATCAAAGCTCTCCAAAGTCTTGATAAACATTACTGTATGCACACATTTTTCTCAATTAAAATACACACTATCTCTTTTTCCACCAGCAGTTCAAATCAAAAGAAAAGCTTTCTTCTCACCTGTTGTGCATCTGTGTCTGACTGGAAAGTGATATACCAGTTGCTATTATGCGCAAACTCACAGCTTATCACCTTGGGGCAGTTTTCATTTTTAAACAAAGCTTTTACTTCCTAAAAATGAAAAACTTCAGTTAGCCCTAAAAATATATCAATAACAGGCAGTTTTTCCTCTTCATGTCTTCTGGTCCTTTCTATTTCTTTACTTAGTAACTGTTTATATCTTCTGCCCATTTTTCTGTTGAGTAGAATTATGCTCTAAAAGAAGAATATGCACAGTCGTAGTGTAAACTATGTGCGTGATTTAGGGAAGAAAACTTATTTTATAATCAGCAAAACTGAAAAACTATTTCCATCCTAATGGCAAGCTAAATCTTCCTTAAAGAAAAATCTCTGAAGTTCTATCATTATCTAATAAAATGGGAGGGGGGAGAGAGCGGTGGGAGAAGGGGAAGGTCCTAGAGTAGCATTTTCTAGGTGCTAACTATATTTTCATGCATTTCTCCAGGCAAGTTTGCCCTTGGAGCTCAAAATGAAGCAAGGCAAGGCAAACAAAGCATTTTGTCAAGAGAACGTGCTGGTCATAGCAAACACCCTTTTCCAATAACCTAAGAGACGACTACACATGAACATTACCAAATAGTCAGTATCGAAATCAGACTGATTATATTCTTTGCAGCCAAAGATGGAGCAAATGTATAGTCAGTAAAAACAAGACCTGGATCTGACTGACTCAGATCATCAGCTTCCTATTGCAAAAATCAGGCTTAAATTTTAAAAAGTACAGAAAACCACTAGGCCACTCAGGTAGGACATAAATCAAATACTTTATGATCATACAGTGGAAGTGACAAATGGATTCAAGGGATTAGATCTGGGAGACAAGAATGCCTGAAGAACTATGGACGGAGGTTTGTAACACTGTATAGGAGGCAGTAACCAAAACTAGCCCCAAGAAAAAGAAATACAAGAAAGCAAAATGGCTGTCTGAGGAGGCTTTATACATAGCTGAGGGAAGTTCAGTTAAGTTCAGTCGCTCAGTCTTGTCCGACTCTTTGCAACACCATGGACTACAGTGTGCCAGGCCTCCCTGTCCATCACCAACTCCTGAAGTTTACTCAGACTCATGTCCATTGAGTCAGTGATGCCATCCGACCATCTCATCCTCTGTCGTCCCCTTCTCCACCCACCCTCAATCCCTCCCAGCATCAGGGTCTTTTCAAATGAGTCAGTTCATCGCATCAGGTGGCCAAAGTATTAGAGTTTCAGCTTCAGCGTCAGTCCTTCCAATGAATATTCAAAACTGATTTCCTTTAGGATGGACTGGTTGGATCTCCTTGCTGTCCAAAGGACTCTCAAGAGTCTTCTCCAACACCACAGTTCAAAAGCATCAATTCTTTGGTGCTCAGCTTTGTTTATAATTCCAACTCTCACATCCATACATGTTTACTGGAAAAACCACAGCTTTGACTAGACGGGCCTTTGTTGGCAAAGTAATGTCTCTGCTTTTTAATATGCTGTCTAGGTTGGTCGTTAACTTTTCTTCCAAGGAGTAAGCGTCTTTTAATTTCATGGCTACAGTCACCACCTGCAGTGATTTTGGAGCCCAAGAATAGAAGCAAAAATCAAGAGAGAAAGGGAAACTTACCCAACTGAACACAGTTTCAGAGAATAGAAAGGAGAGATAAGAAGGCCTTCTTAAGTTAACAGTGCAAAGAAGTAGAGGAAAACAACAGAATGGAAAAGACTAGAGATCTCTTCAAAATAACTGAGAGATATAAAAGAACATTTCATGAAAGGATGGGCACAATAAAGGACAGAAATGGTAAGGATCTAACATAAGTAAAAGAGATTTAAAAAGGTGACAAGAATACATAGAAGAACTATACAACAAAGGTCTTAATGAAGATAATAACCACAATGGTCTGGTCACTCACCTAGAGTCTGATATCCTGGGATGTGAAGTCAAGTGGGCCTTAGGAAGCATTACTACAAATAAGGCTAGTGAAGGTGCTGTAATTCAAGCTGAGCTATTTCAAATCCTAAAAGATGCTGCTGCTAAAGTGCTGCACTCCATAAGTCAACAAATTTGGAAAACTCAGCACTGGCTACAGGACTGGAAAAGGTCAGTTTTCATTCCAACCTCAAAGAAGGTCAGTGTCAAAGTATGTACAAACTACCATAAAATTGTGCTCATTTCGCATGCTAGTAAGGTTATACTCAAAATCCTTTAACCTAGGCTTCAGTATATATATGAACTGAGAACTTCCAGATGTACAAGCTGGATTTAGAAAAGGAAGAGGAACCCCATCAAACTGACAACATACACCCGATCATAGAGAAAGCAAGGGAATTCCAGAAAAACATTTACTTTTGCTTCATTGACTACGCTAAAGCCTTTGAATGGAAGACTGCCAGGAGAATTATAAACAACCTCAGATATGCAGATACCACCACTCTACTGGAAGAAAGTAAAGAAGAACTAAAGATCCTATTGATGAAGGTGAAAGAGGAGAGTGAAAAAGCTGGCTTAAAATTAAACATTCAAAAAACGAAGATAATGGCATCCAGCCCCATCACTTCATGGCAAACAGATGGAGAAAAAGTGGAAGCAGTGACAGATTTTATTAGACTGACACCCATTGATTTCTACCTTCAAAAATCTATCAATACTCTTCAGATATTTCCAGTTCCTTCAAATAGTATAATGAATTTAGTTAAATCTTAATATAATCTATTATTTTTTATCCTTTTATCATTCTTTAGAAAGAATAATATTCATAGATTTACTTTCCCAAGTATAAGAAGTCTGGATATAAACGAATCAAAATTTATTCTACCTGACAGCAGTCTTTCAGGTCACCATCCAAATCTCCTCAATTTAATTTGAATTTTAGAGACTACTGCCAAGATCAACCTTCTTTGGCTATTTTAGTCATCTGTACTTCCTTTACTTTTTTTTTTTTAAATGAATAGTGTGTTGCTTTCTTTCTTTTATCTGCTGTTTTTCATCTGTATAAGCACTCTATGTATGCAGAATGAGTTATAATAACTACAGAAATAATAACAATGGCTAATGTACCAAGGATTGCTCAAAGCTCTTTATATAATAACTCAATTCTCACAGTTTCATTCGTTACTACTATCCCATTTGGAACTCTGAATGCAGGGTTTCAAAGAATAAAGAGAGATAAGAAAGCCCTCCTAAGTGAACAATGAAAAGAAGTAGAGGAAAACAATAAAATGGGGAAGACTAGAAATCTCTTTAAGAAAATCAGAGATACCAAGGGAACATTTCCTGCAAAGATGGGCACAATAAAGGACAGAAATGGTATGGACTTAATAAAAGCAGAAGATATTAAGAGGTGCAAGAATATACAGAACTATACAAAAGATCTTAATGACCCAGATAACCCTGATGATGTGATCACTCACCTAGAACCAGACATAATGGAGTATGAAGTTTGAGCCTTAGGAAGCATCACTATGAACAAAGCTAGTGGAGGTGATGGAATTCCAATTGAACTATTTCAAATCCTAAAAGATGCTGCCAAAGTGATGCACTCAATATCCCAGCAAATTTGAAAACTCAGCAATGACCACATGATTGCAAAAGGTCACTTTCCATTCCAATCCCAAAGAACGGCAATGCCAAAGAATGTTCAAACCACTACATAACTGCACTCATTTTACATGCTAGAAAGGTAATGCTCAAAATCCTTCAAGCTAGGCTTCAACAGTATGTGAACTGAGAAACTTCCAGATGTAAGAGCTGGATTTAGAAAAGGCAGAGAAACCAGAGATAAAATTGCCAACATTCACTGGATCATAGAAAAAGAAAGAGAATTCAAGAAAAACATCTACTTCTGCTTCAATGACTACACTAAAGCCTTTGACTGTGTGGATCACAACAAACTGCAAAATTCTTAAAGAGGTGGGAATTCCAGACCACCTACCTGCCTTCTAAGAAACCTGTCTGCAGGACAAGAATCAGCAGTTAGAACTGGACATGGAACAATGGATTGGTTCCAAATTGGAAAAGGAGTAAGGCTATATAATGTCACCCTATTCAACTTACATGTAGAAACGTCACATTATGCGAAACATCTGGCTGGATGAAGCACAAGCTAGAATCAAGATTGCCAGGAGAAATATCAATAACTTCAGATATGCAGAGGGCATCACCCTTACGGAAGAAAGTGAAGAGGAACTAAAGAGCCTTCTGATGAAGGTGAAAGATGAGAGTGCAAAAGCTGGCTTAAAATTCAACATTCAAAAGACAAAGATCAAAGCATCTGGTTCCATCACTTCATGGCAAATAGATGGGGAAACAATAGAAACAGTGACAGATTTTATTTCCGTGGGCTCCAAAATTACTGTGGATGGTGATTGCAGCCATGAAATTAAAAGGTGTTTGCTCCTTGGAAGAAAAACTGTGACAAACCTAGACAACATATTAAAAAGCAGAGACATTACTTTGCCAACAAAGGTCCATACAGTCAAAGCTATTGTTTTCCAATAGTCATGTACGGACCATAAAGAAAGCTGAGCACCGAAGAACTAATGCTTTTGAACTGTGGTGTTGGAGAAGACTCTTGAGAGTCCCTTGGAATGCAAGATCAAACCAGTCAATCCTAAGGGAAATCAGTCCTGAATATTCATTGGCAGGACTGATGCTGAAGCTTCAATACTGTGGCCAGCTAATGGAAAGAGCCAACTCATTGGGAAAGACTCTGATGCTGGGAAAGACTGATAGCAGGAGAAGGGGACAACAGAGGACAAGATGGCTGGATGGCATCACAAACTCAAAGGACATGAATCTGAGCAAGCTCTGGGAGATGAAGGACAGGGAAGCCTGGCATGCTGCTTGCTGTCGATGGTGGCACTAGTGGTAAAGAATGTGCCTGCCAATGCAGGAGACAGAAGATCCCCTCAAGAAGGGAATGGCTACCCACTCCAGTATTGTTTCCTGTAGAATCCCATGGACAGAGGAGCCTGGCAGGCTACCATCCACAGAGTGGCAAAAAGTTGGACAGGGCCGAAGTGACACAGCACCCATGCATTATTCCATTTAATAGATGAGAAAACTGTGGCAAACACAAAAAGAGCTTAAGTAACTTATCCCAGGTCACAGAGCTAGTAAATAAAAACGCTGGAATTCCAGGCAGTTTCTGGCTCATACACTTGAAATTTTTTCCTAATATTGCAAATATTCTTCCTTTCTGCAATTTTCCATTCAATTTGTTACTTCTGACACATAATTAATAATTTAAAATCCAAGATCTATCTAGTGACAGTTTCTTTTCTAATTTCTCTCACTGCTTCTAAGTTTAGGAAATCATCCTTTTGGAAATTTAATACTGAATGACTCCAGGCAAAAAGATTAACTACTTATGTGTCAAATAGGTGAGAAGGGTCTAAAAATTCTTTTTAAAATGGTTAATCAATTACCATATCAGTTACTGATTAACCCTCCTCATCTCTAATTTATCCTTAACATGACAAGTCAGTGTGAAGCTTCATGGCTTAAACAACATGGGTTTTGGAAACGGGAAGATTAAGTTTGAATCCAGACTCTGTAACTTAAAACAATCCATGTGTTATCTAACCATTCCAAGGCTCAGTTACTTTATTTGTAAATCAAAACAAAAAACCTTAGGCTTTAAATAACTATAGTACATGAGAGTTGGTAAAATCTGATTATTAAGTAAATGTTACTATACTATGTTGTTACATAAAAGGATCTATTTCTAGATTTTTCAAAATAGAATACCTATTGAATGCTTTTAAAATTTTATTTCAATTTTTATTTAAATTAATTTCATTTCGCTGAGCTATGTGGCTTGCAGGACCTCAGTTCCCTAACCAGAGATTGAACCCTGGTCACGGTAATGAAAGCTCTGAATCCTAACCACGAGGCCACCAAGTAACTCCCCATTTCTGGATTTAATGTCTCATTAAAATATTATTTTACCCATCTACCTGTACCATACTATCTTTATGATTTGATTGCATCTTTATTATTTTGCTAACCAGTCCTAAATCATTAATCCTTACTCAAATTTTTCATTCCTCAAGTAATCCTTTCAGTTTAATCATCAAGCTCCAAAAGAGCCTCTTTATATTTTAACTGGCATTCAATTAAATTAATAGAGAATGAGTATCACTGCAATAGTCAAATTTAGACTTCTAAGAACACAGAATTCTATCATTTTCCTCTCTGAGTGCCATTCTTTCAGTATTTCAGAATTTACAAAGCAAGGCAGTGTTCACCCTATTCACAGTAACTGACATGACAGCAGTGACAAGCCTTGCCTGTTTACCTCCAATTTAAACAGGAAAGAATATTTAGCTCAAACAATGCTAATGATTTACCTCTATTGGTGTTGTTTCAGGAATCTCTCTAAGAATCACAATACAACGCTTATGACTTGGTCTCACTTTCTCACCCTTCTCATCAACTTGCACCATGGGAGAAGCTGAAATTTAAAAAAAATTTCATTCAAAAGTGAAAAATTGTGATATTATAATTTCATTAAAAAACTATTCATTTCAATTTCCAACTAAATGAATCAGCAGAGGCTAACATCTTAAAAAAATTAAGTGGTAGATTCAAAGATTACAGTTACAATAAAATACTTTGAGACTGATATGCAAAAAACACCATCCAATGTTAATCACTGAATAAATATTCAGAGTACTTGCTCTGTCACTTGGCACAGAGTTGGGAGTTGAAAAGAAGCCTTCATAGAGTATTTGGTAACTATTTCTCATAAGGTATTTCCCTATATACAATTACTGAATTCAAGTAAAGTCAATGTACCTACACTAGCCAAACACTACTCTGGTAAGTTTAACAAGCTTTGACATGTGAAGCAATTTTTCTTCAAGTCTGAGAAGCACTTAAACCAAGAATTATATAGAAATCATTACAAACTTTCTGTGATTTTAACATATTTACTCTTACTTACTACTATAGAGACCCAGAAGCCATCTTTTAGATGCTGTTTTTGAGTAATACTGAATAAAGGTAGTACCACAAGCCAAAACTTTTATTTCTAATACCTTCAAAGGATAATATTCCACATCTCCCTGCACAAGCAAGTAGAGAGAATAAAAGCAGTTGTTAAGGAAGAAGGCTTATTTATAAATCCTAGGTTTCAGCCCTTGGAGGTGGAGATTCTGTCTCTTGGCCAATTCTTTAAATGCTGACAAGACCAGGTCATTTTAAGAAATTATCTTTCCAAGTGATCAGAGATTTAATAAATATCTTTATTCCTCTGAGAATGGAAATCCCTACTGCTATGTAAAACTATTACTGGACTTTCTGTGTTTAACTTTTAAACATCTCAAACAAATTTCATATAAAAGTGAAGATCTGTCTTTACTCAAGTAGTTAACAAAACTCATAAAAGAGACGTTACCAAGAAATGCTGATGTAAGACACAACTATCACCAAAAATTCTTAAACTTCAATCTAAAAATATAAACTCTTTACCAAACTTTATAGCAGCGTTTGTTAAACTGGAGGTCACAACTCTCTAACAGGTTGTGAAAACAAATTCAGAATAAAAGAAATGAACTCATTTCAAGCATTCAGTACTAAATAACATAAGTAACATTTCAGTTCTGTGTATGTAGTGTGTCTATCAGGTTATGCCATGAAGTTTACTTCTTACTGTTTTCAAGAAACATATTGCTTTAGAGCGTGGGATAACAATACACAAAGCATTTTAACAGCCAAAAAAACTGAGGTTTAATTGCTTATACTTGAGTAAATGGGTATCAAGATGAACAACCAAGGTACAGAACTGATATAGATATGTATGAGTCAATAAAAACAGGAAAATTATTAGCACAGAATAACAAAAACCATGGAGTTAAAAACAATTTCCTATATGATTAGAAATCAAAAGAATATTTAATTTCTAAGAGTAAAGTAAAAGGTATGATTTACATACATCTCAAAACTTCAAGAATTAGGTCAGGGTCTGTGGTCAGTTTTTTAATTTCTTCCATGTTAGCAACTGTCCAAATTGGGATGAACTGATCACTGTCCATTTGAGATATCAGGTAAAGATCCTTTGACAAATTTTCTCTGAAAGGAATAAGAGAAGTACAGTCATATAAGACAAACAAACTTTAAAAAGCACCTAAAGAGATGTCTTATTTACTTTTATCACTAAATCTAGGAAAACAAAATTATATTATCAGAAATAACAAAGTAAACTATGAAAATATGTAATATGCAAAATATACATTTTAACAACTTCTCGCAAGTTTCTGGATCCCTAAATACACTGCGTCCAACAGTTTTGAACAAGGGAGTTTATCAAATTATACTGATATGCAAAAAGGCTTAAAGTGTATCACAAAATATTACATACAGTTTTGTTCCATCATACTTTATCACTGATGTTAGAACATGTATATGGAGAATATAGTGTAAGCCATGAGTTGGATCATGAGGGACTTTAAATTTTTTAATGTTTTTCATTTTCAATAGGTACATTTGACTTAAGTTTAAATAATAAAGCTAAAATAACAAATTTAAATCATTTTAAATTAAGACAAAACATTCTGTCTCATACATTTTTAAAAAAGGAAAACACACTCTATCTTAGACATAAAATCCTGTTTAACAATAAACTGAAGGAGAATCAAATTGTCTTATAATTTACATTAAACCTTTGAAACAGTATGGTTATAGATAGCTAGAAATCTTTGCTTAAAAAACTAAAACCACACAAGCACTCCTGTTGCAACTCCTCCCTTGCTTACTCAGTTTTACTTTTATCCATTCCACATTGCAGGTGAATTATTTACCATCAGGGCCACCAGGGAAGCCCAAGAATACTGCAGTGGGTAGCCTATCCCTTTTCCAGGGGATCTTCCTGACCCAGGAATCGAACTAGGGTCTCTGCATTGCAGGCAGATTCTTTACCAGCTAAGATAGTAAGGAAGCCCACTCTTTGCAACTGTTTGGACTGCAGCCCACCAGGCTCCTCTCTCCAAGGGGATTCTCCAGGCAAGAATACTAGAGTGGGTTGGCAAGCCTTCCTCCAGGGGATCTTCCCAACCCAGGAATCAGTCTTTTACATCCCCCACACTGGCATTCAGGTTTTCACCACCAGTGACACCTGGGAAGACTTAGTGCCTGGCAAAGAGTAGGGTCAAGGCCTTTATATTCAAATTATACAAAAATTGGACTTCCCTGGTGGTACAGTGGATAAGAACCTGCTTGCTAATGCAGGGGACATGGGTTTGATCCCTGGTCTGCAAACATCCCACATGCTGTGGAGCAACTAAGCCCGTGCAACCATAACTACTGAGCCTGAGTGCTGTCACTACTGAAGCCTGTGCTCCAGAGCCTGTGCTTAGCAACAAGGGAAGGCACCACAACAGGAAAGCCACACAGTGCAACAAAGAATAGCCCCCATCTGCCGCAACTAAAGAAAGTCCATGTGCAGCAACAAAGACACACACAAACCAAACTAATCAAATAAACATTAAAATTTTAATATTAAATAAATCATTTTAATTTATTTAATAAAATCAATATATTAAAAATTATACTAAAATAGAATATTAATCACTTTAAGGTTACAACTGTCAACAAATAGCAGTTATTTGTCTTGGGGGGAACAAGAATACACAGGATAACAGTGACAAATTCACTTCAGCACAAAAGAAAGGACATTAGAACATACTGTCTTATTCCTTAAGAACCTGAAAACAAGACTACTATAAACATGAGTACAACTAAAAGACTGTATTCTAAATCAACTGAGACTTTCAGCAGGTCTATTCTTATAAAACAGAATGGCATACCCTTAAAGAAACCATACCTTGTCAGAAGTTAAGTCAAATTAATAGATATATAACATCTAGGATTACGACTAATACCTAATATTGTTCAGTCACTCAGTCGTGTCTGACTCTGTGACTCTATGAACTGCAGCACTCCAGTCTTCCCTGTCCTTCACTATCTCCCAGAATTTCCTCAAACTCATGTCCTCTGAATCAGTGATGCCATCCAACCATCTTATCCTCTGTCATCCCCTTCTCCTCTTGCCCTCAATCTTTCCCAGCATCAGTGTCAGCTCTTCTGATCAGGTGGCCAAAGTACTGGAGCTTCAGCACCAGTCCTTCCAATGAATGTTCAGTGTTGATTTCCTTTAGGATAGACTGTTCTGATCTCCTTGTCCAATGGATTCTCAAGAGTCTTCTTCAGCATCAGTTCAAAAGCATCAATTCTTCACTGCTCAGCCTTCTTTATGGTCCAGCTCTCACATACGTACACGACTCTGGAAAAATCATAGCTTTTTCGGTCCACTGTGGGCAAAATGATGTCTCTTGCTTTTTTAATACACTATCTGGATTTGTCACAGCTTTTCTTCCAAGGAGCAAGCGTCTTCTAATTTCGTGAATGCAGTCACCATCTGCATTGATTTTGGAGCCCAAGAAAATGAAATCTGACACTGTTTCCACTTTTCCCCCATCTATGTGCCATGAAGAGATAGGACCTAATACCTAATATGTTCATGAATAAATCTAATATGTCTCAGTGGCAAGTTTGCTGAGCTACAAATCTCAAATGCCCAGCCAGTTTGAACTGTTTTGTAGTTCTGAGTAGCATGTGGCAGACCATGATAAGCTACAGCTCATGTTGCAACAACTAAAAATGCTTGGGTAGATTACCAAAAAGTCATGTTTTTGGTGATAAAGGAGAGCTGTGGAAGCTACAAGGACAAAATGAAATTCCAGGAAGATGATGTTTCTTTTCCAAGGATATGTGCAGATCTTGGACTAGAAGGAAACTAGCAGAGCTTTATCTCAGACATTTGCACAGCTAATTTTCCTCCATATGACATTTATTGAGTTCTAGGGAGGAAGATGGGAGGCTGGGAGCCAGGCTGAAAAAGCAGAGTAGAATCTTTGTGGTCCTATGGCAGTCCCAGTGGAAGAAAGAACCTTGTATCAAACCTAAGATAGGTCTTCTTGATAAGACATCTGCCAGATTTTGAAGCTGTACAGAATAAGAAGCTAAAGAGCTCATCTCAAACCTCTGAACAATGGAACTAAATCTCCCTTGGTGTTTCAGGACTGAGCTGACAGAAAACTGCGTTTCCAAATCAAAAGCCTAAGAGGGTCATGACAAAAGAACAGAGATAGATCAGAGGTAGAACGAGTTTATTTAAAATGGCTGCTCAGCCCTGACTCAGCTCAATTCCTGACTAGATTAAAGAAATCAATCTGCTACTGCCAACCAGAAGAAAGCTCAAACCTTGTCTAGAGAGAAAAATTATGGCACTTGCAGCTTCATTTCTTTTTATATGGTGTGGCCAGCATATGTAGTGTCCAAATTATAACCAAAATGCATAAGACATGCAAAAAGGCAGAGGTTGTGAAAAGAGAATTAAGAGGAAAAAAAACTCAAGAAATATAGGCAAACAAACAAATGATCCAGTCAGCAGGCAAAGATTTTAAAATAACTACAGTAAGTATGTTACACAATATGAATTGCATCACAGGCACAAATGACTAGAGAAAAGCCACAGGTCTTTTACAGAACTAGGGCCTATACTAGACTACCAAGGCAAAGAATAAAATTGAGAAGAAAAGGGAGATATTCAAGATGAATCAATTAAATCCAAGTTAAGATGTATTCTATATAAAGAAATAAACAAGTCTAACAAAATCCAGGTTGCTAGCTTAAAAAACTGGTTTACTAGTCCTCCTCTGAAAAACAGAAGACATTACATTGCAAGAATATCCAACTTCTATCTATCTCTTCTGGAAGGGGAAGTTCTACGAATTGAAATTTTATACATCTAAGCTATAAATATACCTACATAATTCTAAATTCTTATGTGTAAATAAGACGTCTTAAAATGTTTGCCTTTTCCAAGAAATAATTGGCAATATAAATTCTATACCCCTATAAATAAAAAGAGAAAAATTCTATACTCGTCTTATCAAACAATCTTATTAAGTCATTAAAAAAAGAACTCCATGATCAAATGTTTTAAGAGCAAACTACTATAATTAAGAGATAACTTAAGAACCCTAAAAATGAATATGATTATAGGAAAAATATCCAACTGAAATTTCATTATTTTTCTACTGAGAATAGATCCTTTACATATCCAATTAGAGACTATATCTTTAAATCTAGTTAAGAAATATATTGAAGAATGATACCAAAATACATTACCAAAGGAAATTAAAAAAAACATTTTTCCATTCTATTAGGTTGGTGCAAAAGTAATTGTGGTTTTACACTGTTGAACTTTGCCATTAGATATTGGAATACATTCTTAAATGTGGTTATGTTATACATCATTTTAATGCACATTTCTTGCTTTATATTTTCTTGGTAATGACTTATTATTTGCCATGTATTTTATATTTATTTTAGACTATGGAAACGATGTTAGACAAAATGCAAACTCAAGAGATTTTCTTGGGTTCAAAATGGGTTGTAAAGCAGTGGAGACAACTTGCAACATCAACAACACATTTGGCCTAGAAATTGCCAATGAACATACAGTGCAATGGTGGTTCACAAAGTTTTGCAATGAAGAAGAGAGCCTTGAAAACAAGGAGGGCAATGGCCAGCCATCTGAAGTTGACAATAACCAACTGACAGCAATCATCCAAGCTGATCCTCTTACAACTACACAAGAAGTTGCCAAAGAACTCAACACTGACCATTTTACAGCCGTTCAGCACTTGAAGCAAACTGGAAAGGTGAAAAACCTCAAATAATCGTCATTTCGAAGGGTCATCTTCTCTTACTGTAGGCAACAATGAATCATTTCTCAATCAGATTGTGACATGTGATGAAAAGTGGATTTTATATGACAATTGGCGATCACCAGTTCAGTGGCTGGACCGAGAAGCAGCACCAAACTTGCACTAAAAAAAAGTCATGATCACTGTTTCGTTGTCTGCTGCCAGTCTGATCCACTACAGCTTTCTGAACCCCAGTGAAACCATTACATCTGAGAAATATGCTCAGTAAATCTATGAGATGAACCAAAACTGCAAAACTCTTGCAGCCGGCACTAGTCAATAGAAAGGGCCCAATTCTTTTCCACAACACCTGGCATCACATTGCACAACCAACCCTTAAAAAATTGAATGAAACGGGCTACAAAGTTTTGCCTCATCCACCATATTCACCTGATCCTTGCCAACTCACTACCACTTCTTAAGCATCTAGACAACTTTTCACAGCGAAAATGCTTCTACAACCAGCAGGAAGCAGAAAATGCTTTCGAAGAGTCTGTCAAATCCCGAAGCATAAATTTTTTCACTACAGGACTAAATAAACTTAATTCTCATTGGCAAAAATGTGTTGATTGTAATGGTTCCTATTTTGATTAATAAACGTGTTTGAGTCTTGCTATGATGATTTCAAATTCATGGTCTGAAACCAATTAAGTTTGTACCAGTCTAATATTTCATTGGTATTTTACATATATTAATCAAACAATTCAAAAGAAGAGAATGTCAATTAAGAAATGATAATGTACCGTGAGAAACAGAATTCTAATTGTTTCTTTAAACATTCTTTTAGTTCTTCTGTAGAAATTGCTGAGTTGCTTTCTCCTGATGGTAGAAAACAAGAGAGAAAAAGTTAACACCTAATTACCACAGGTAGTAAACTCTACATATTGCTGTTTTAAGAATAAGCCAAAGTATGCATAAATTAACATCACCAGAAAACTGTTTTTTTACTCTTTTTTAGAATTCAGATACACATGGTCTAATAAATTCTTTCAACTTATCTATTCTTGTTTGTTTAGACAGATTTCATTTAAGTTTTAAAATTATATATTTTATCAAGCAATTAACAAATTAACAAATCATCAGTAACACTAAAAGCACCTGAATACCACTTTGTAAAACACAGTCGTCAATACTTAAAAAATGTGATAACTACCTATTCCTTTAATGAACACTCAAAGAACTAAATTAATAGTAATCTAAATTTGAAGACAGGAACTATACAAAGTGGGATATATATATATATATGGCTCCACATTTATATTACTGGTAGTAAACCTGATGTGAGCCACACTCCTTAAATTTCTCTCTCTCAATAGATTCCTGGTACCCAAGGTGTATGTGTGTGGGGAAGGGAGATGGATTGGGAGTTTGGGGTTAGTAGATGCAAACTATTATATAAAGAATGGATAAACAAGGTCCTACTGTACAGCACAGGGAATTATATTCAATATTCTCTGATAAAACATAATGGAAAAGAATATAAAAAAGAACATATATTTATGTATGTATTTTGCTGTACAGCAGAAATTAGTAACACTGTAAATCAACTATACTTTAAGAAAAAAACCCTACTTCTATCTTTTTATATTCTTTTCATTGCTTAATTTTAGAGCACTGTATCTTCCTAGGAATATTTAAAGCATTCAAATGTCCAAAGGATTGGACCAACTCTCTAACAGCCCTCTATGCTTTCTATTATTTAAACCCAGAACATGATTTTTCAGGACTAAAGCCTGGAAAACCATCAGTTCTTATTAGATTCGCAACTCTTCTAACACAAAATTCATCCACCAAAATGCTTAAGCTTTCAATATCATTATAGCAAACCTTTAAAAATTCAACTGGTTGCCACTTCATTTAAACCAACTCTATGTTCAAAATGTAGCCAGTGGTTAAGTATTTTACAACATGAGGGAGTAAAACTTAATCAATCTTTCATTATTGGAAATACCATCCCATTTCACTGGAGGAATCAACTTTCAAGCTGGCTGACCGAGAAATCTAATTCAGGTATTTATAACAAACCGAGGACAAAGGTTTACAGACCTTGACTAATGTTCAGTTCCGTTCAGTCGTTCAGTTATGTCCAACCCTTTGCGACTCCATGGACTGCAGCACACCAGGCTTCCCTGTCCATCACCAACTTCTGGAGCCTCCTTAAACTCATGTTCACTGAGTCGGTGATGCCATCCAACCATCTCATCCTCTGTCGTCCCCTTCTCCTCTTGCCTTCAATCTTTCCCAGCATCAGGGTCTTTTCAAATGAGTCAGTTCTTCACATCAGGTGGCCAAAGTATTGGAGTTTCAGCTAAAGCATCAGTCCTTCCAATGAATATCCAGGACTGATTTCCTTTAGGAACTTGTTGGATCTCCTTGCTGTCCAAGGGACTCTCAAGAGTCTTCTCCAACACCACAGTTGAAAAGCATCAATTCTTCTGTGCTCAGCTTTGTTTATAGTTCCAACTCTCAAATATACACACGACTAATGGAAAAACCATGGCTTTGATTAGATGGACCTTTGTTGGCCAAGTAATGTTTCTACTTTTTAATATGCTGTCTAGGTTAGTCATAACTTGTCTTCCAAGGAGCAAACGTCTTTTAATTTCATGGCTACAGTCACCATCTGCAGTGATTTTGGAGCCCAAAAAATAAAGTCTGTCACTGTTTCCAGTTTCCCCATCTATCTGCCATGAAGTGATGGAACCAGATGCCATGATCTTCGTTTTCTGAATGTTGGGCTTTAAGCTAACTTTTTCCCTCTCCTCTTTCACTTTCATCAAGAAGCTTTTTAGCTCCTCTTCACTTTCTGCCATAAGGGTGGTGTCATCTGCATATCTGAGGTTACTGACAGTTCTCCTGGCAATCTTGATTCCAGCTTGTGCTTCATCTAGTCCAGCATTTCTCATGATGTACTCTGCTTACTAACATATAAGTTAAATAAGCAGGGTGACAATATATACAGCCTTAATGTACTCCTTTCCCTATTTGGAACCAGTCTGTTGCTCCATGTCCAGTTCTAACTGTTGCTTCTTGTCCTGCATGCAGATTTCTCAGGAGGCAGGTCAGGTGGTCTGGTATTCCCATCTCCTAAAGAATTTTCCAGTTTGTTGTGATCCATATAGTGCTTTGGCATAGTCAATAAAGCAGAAGTAGATGTTTTTCTGGAACTCTCTTGCTTTTTTGATGATCCAAAGGATGTTGGCAATTTGATCTCTGGTTCCTCTGCCTTTTCTAAATCCAGTTTGAACATCTGGAATTTCATGGTTCATGTACTGTTGAAGCCTGGCTCGGAGAATTTTTGAGCATTACTTTGCTAGAGTGTGAGATGAGTGCAGTTGTGGGATAGTTTGAGCATTCTTTGGCATTTCCTTTCTTTAGGATTGGAATGAAAACTGACCTTTTCCAGTCCTGTGCCCACTGCTGAGTTTTCCAAATTTGCTGACTAATGTTAGCAAATCAGTAAAGGAAATCAGTCCTGAATATTCATTGGAAGGACTGATGCTGAAGTTGAAGCTCTAATACTTTGTCTACCTGATGCAAAGAACTGACTCATTTGAAAAGACCCTGATGCTGGGAAAGATTGAAGGCAGGAGGAGAAGGGGACAACAGAGGATGAGATGGACAACAGAGGATGAGATGGTTGGATGGCATACTGACTCAAAGGACATGAGCAGGCTCCAGGAGTTAGTGATAGACAGAGAAGCCTGGCGTGCTATAGTCCATGGGGTCGCAAAGAGTCGAACATGACTAAGCAACTGAACTAAACTAAGTCAGCAACTAAACTAAACTAAACAAAACTGAACTAAACTAAGTCAGCAAATAAGCAGTGATAGAAATGTCTACTCCCTATTTCACTTATTTTCCAAAGAGACTGTTTGGAAATTAGAAAAACAAAGTTAGGTAATCAGGGTCTATGGTCTATTTTTAGTTTCCTTTAAATTTCATCCATTTTAAATCCAAGCAACTACTAACCTATGCCAACAAATGAATGTGGAGGGGGAAAAAAACATGATTATCTCACAAGTTGAACTACAACAGAACTATGATTTAACACAATCCTTCTCTCAAAATTAATCCCATACACATACACAAACAATACACATATACAATCTCAAAATTAATCCCATTTAAAACGCATTTCTCCTTGACAAAAGTGATGGGGAAATTGACAGAGCCTGCACTGACAAATTCTGTCAAGTCCCACTAATAGCCCGAGAAACTTGGACTCTCTCAAAGATTGTAATTTAGGTCTCTTTTAACTATGTTGACTGTTTTTTCTCTTTCATCGTTAACTTCACACTTTCAATAAGATCTTTAAAATAAATATATTGTTAAATTACAATATTCATGTTTTATCACTTTATTTGTAAAAATTGCCTAATATCCCATCAATATAAATTTCTTTTGAAATAATAAAATAGACTGATCAATGCTACTATTTACTAGAACAATGACAAAGAGACTGGAAGGGGGAAAAGACTAGCACACTGCATTCTCATTTTACCAATAAAATCATAAAGTTTACCAGAAACATCATATATTTGATAATTCAGATCTTCTGGCCCCAAAATCATTCCATCAGTTGATTCTTCAATGCCTGTAATATTTCTTGTGGTTTCACAAGATGAATACATTACTTCATATTCCTTACACATATCATCTGCAAGTTCTCTATTACCTGTATTAAAAAAACATACCGAAAGTAAATAGTAATTCTTTAAAATACTATCTTTAGGTACTCTGGGCACTTGTCTTCTATAACAAGATTTCAAAGAATTCTATCAAATAGGAAAATGTCCATATGGCTTTAAGTAAGAACAGTCTTTGACAGGACATAAGCTTGACCATTACAAATAAGCTAAAATGATTAACAACTGGGGCTTCCCTGGTGGTCCAGTGGTTAATACTCTGCACTCCCAATGCAGGGGGCCCAGGTTCAATCCCTGGTCAGTGAACTAAATCCCACATGCTGAAACTAAAGATCCCATATGTGGCAACTAAGACCCAGTGCAGCCAAATAAAGTTTAAAAAAAAAAAAAAAAAGGATTAAAACTAGCTTAAGGACTTCCCTGGTGGTCCAGTGGTTAAGAATCTGTCTGCCAATGCAGGGGACATGGGTTCGATCCCTGGTCCAGAAAGATCCCACATAGGATCCCACATCCCACTTAGCTTAACTACTGAAACCTGCACACTCTAGAGTCCACAAGCAGCCAAATAAATAAATAAATTTTAAAAAATAACCCAAATTTACACAGTACTATCTATGTATATGACAGCTTCACATACATTATTTACTTAATTCTCAGAAAATCCAATGCCAAACTATTATTGCCCATGTTTTACAGATGAAGGCAACAGGCATGGAAAGGTTAAATCATCTGCCCAAGACCAAATAGTGAGTAAACAGCACTGTCAATGACGGTAGATCAAAACTAATTTAAAAATACCATGTTACACATGGGTTAAAAACTGAACCCAAAAATACAGCTGCTCTCTGAAATTAGTGACAGTCTATTCATACTGGATATAAATGAGAATGGTATACAAACTACGTATTAAACATTTATAAATATATCTCATCAAATAATCAAAGGAGGTACCTCAAAGTTCTATAAACTGGTTGGTCAAATGTTTAACCAAACTGTGATGCATTCTGATGAAATATCTAGGACTTACCCTCAGGAAGAGACCCTGATGTAGCTGCTGTTTCATGCCAAGAGCTTTCAGTTCCATGAGCTACTGGCGTAGCATCAGTATTTCCCGGAGGTATTTCTTGCCATACTTTGGCATTAGGATTTAAACCAGTTCCTTTAGATGTCACCTGCTAAATAATCATAGGATTCATTTGTAAATTTTAGAAGTTAGTGCATTAAAATTACAAATTTAGATTAAATAAACAATATTTTAAAGTTTTTGGCTCAACTTGAACTATAAACCTTTTAAGCAGATGAATTTCAAATGTTTATATATAAAATTTAGCTATCTGTACAATAAAAGTATCTCCATAAAATACTATTAATATAGATATACTGCTTTACCCCAACCTACTTGCAAATATTATAGTTAAAACTATGCACATTATCTTGGCCATCTGTGTTATCAAGAGCAATTTTTCAGAGTAAATTTTTATTGCCATCTAACTTGTGACAGAGACCTTCAAGTCTGAATGATTCTATAAGTGGAAACTTCTTTCCTAGTCAAAACCAGCATTCTGCCTCACATTAGAGTGCACTATTCCATCTGTCCCTTAAGTGTATATTCTTAATGTCTAAAACAATTATTTAACATATTACCATCTAGAGTGATCATTTGCATACATCACCTAATCTCTCTCTCTCTCTCTCACACACACACACACACAAAGCAGAAATGGATCATGAGGCGAGGGGTGAGAGAGAAGAGTATTCAAGAGGTGGAAGGAGAGGAAGCAGGATGCACAAATACATTTCTCTCATCGCATTCAATCAAACAACAGGGCTGATCCTTCTCAAGTACACTAATGATCCTCCACAGAATTCACTCCTTTTCCAGAAAGTTACTTTTGTCTTCTCAACTGTAGGCCCCTCTCCTGGATGGCAAGTACCAGAAGGTACAGCAAGGAAGCTTTATGACCTGCAGATACTGGGGATTTGATTTTCATAAAAAAATAATTGGCACACACTGAGCCATTTATCACGACATTGTCATAAATTGTGTCTACTCAGAATTCTTACAACTGACCTTGACTCATGTGGTTTAGAGGTAGACGTGTGCAAACAGCCTTTAAGTATTACCAACACCAAAATATAACCAACCAAAGCAGAACTCTGGACAGAAGAATTGAAGAGCCTCAGAGAGAGTTGCTGAGAAGACTCAGCTTCTGAC
Organism: Neotragus moschatus; assembly: GCA_006410615.1. NCBI lineage: Eukaryota > Metazoa > Chordata > Mammalia > Artiodactyla > Bovidae > Neotragus > Neotragus moschatus. Next base: position 461,069 of record SJYA01000775.1, read on the forward strand.
AGGCCTAACTGTACTTCCTGTAATTATGTACCATGAAATTCCCCTGTACACTTGAATCTAATAAACTGAGTTTTCACTTTGAGTAAGTTTCCATACTTTGCAACTAACATGGCTAACATAACTTGAAATGTATGAACCAATGAAACATCGTTTAATTATACTCCACAGCTTCCATGTATTTCTGGATTCCTTCCACATATCAACTGAAATCCAATCTGGAAAAAAGGAGAATGCCCAGACACAATGCCTTTTTCCATGTCAAGGTTCATTTGTATCTTGGGAACAGGGCTGGGCCTTGAAATGCAGGTGTTAGTGGACATTATTTTACCACTGACATTGTTTAGAACTGTATATAAACATCTGGCTTTTAGTCAATTTTATTATCATTTTAAAATTCTCTACAGACAATACACCCCCTTCCTGCATTCACTAGGGCAGTAGTCTCTCACCACTTAGCCTTTGGAGTGGAAGGGATTGAATGTGATTTGGGAATTTTAAGTATAGCTTAATTTCTGACTGATGGCAGAAAAAAACGTGAAGAGTTCATGACAGATAGCCTTCCTGCCATGGCAACAACGTTTAATTTCATGTTAAGCATTTTGACAGAAGAAAATTTATTTATTAATACATACTTACCCTCCCCTCCTTTTACTCAATTCTGAAAATACCAATTATGTCCCTACCCTCCAAAATGGCAAATAATAAAGACTGTGGTTCTCAGAAAAATCAAACTCTTAAATCTTGATAAATACAGTAAGAGTAAAAAATTCATTTCATGAATAAAACTTGTACATGAAAAATATACAGTAGAGAAGCCATGTATCCACTAGAAATACCCATAACTAACAGAACGGCTGCGGCTTTAGTAAAGCAAAATAGATAACAACTATAGATAATTACATGCAAGAGCTGAGGCTCTCGAATCACATATTCAAAACCCAGCACTAACATTAACAACTGTGTGATTGTGGGGAAATTTCTTAACTCAATTTTCTCAATTATAAATTGAGGTAAGAATTCCTTATTTTAGAGACTTCCTTGGTGGTCCAGTGGTTAAGAAGCCACCACGCAATGTAGGGAACAGGGGTTCGATCCCTGATGGGGTAACTGGAATCCTACATGCCATGGGGCAACTAAGCCTCGGGCCACAACTTGAGAGCCCACAAGCCGCAACTAGAGTCTGAGTGCTGCAGTGAAAGATCTTGCGTGGCGCGGCTGAGACCCAATGCAGCCAAACAAAGAGGTCTGCTTAAAAAAATAAAAAAAGAATTCCTTATTTTAAGAACTAAATATTAACAATGAAAAGCAATTGACACGTATAAATACTCCATATTCTTTTTTACGAAGCATGTTGATTTCGAATAAAGTAATTTGGCTGTCTCACCCTCAAAAGAATACTACGCAAACACTAATGCATTAATCAAAATAACTGTGAGGTATGTTAAAAAGTTAACTATTTACATAAATGTAAATTATTATGTCATAGAAAATTAGCTTTAAAGAAGCAAATACAAATCACAAGGAGAATGGTTGACTACAGAATAATACAAAACTGCAACAACAACAAAAAATGAAAATAAAGACTAGGAAAATAAAATTCTAAAAAAACCCTCACTGCTGCTGCTGCTAAGTCACTTCAGTCGTGTCCGACTCTGTGCGACCCCACAGACAGCAGCTCACTAGGCTCCTCTGTCTCTGGGATTCTCCAGGCAAGAATACTGGAGTGGGTTGTCATTTCCTTCTCTAATGCATGAAAGTAAAAAGTGAAAGTGAAGTCACTCAGTCGTGCCGACTCTTAACGACCCCATGGACTGCAGCCTACCAGGCTCCTCTGTCCATGGGATTTTCCAGGCAAGAGTACTGGAGTGGGGTGCACACAAATAGGAAAATAAAGTACCATTTTATACTTATTAGATTAGCAAAGCACTTAAAAATAATTCCTACCTTGGCATAAAATTTCCAAACTCATTATTTTACTGAAGACTATAAAATGGTGCAACTTAGCTTCCCACATCCTAGTATTATTTATAAGAGCCAAGAAATGTAAATAACTCAAAGCCAAACAAAGGAGTAAAACACGAAATTAAAACACACTCACTAGATAAAGTGAGTTACACAACCACTCAAAGTTATAAAGAGGGAATCCCCTGACAGTCTAGTGGTTAGAACTTGGCACATTTCGTTCACTGCCAGGGCTGAGGTTCAGTCCTTGGTCAGGGAACTGACATCCCCCAAGTCATGTGGTGAAGTTGAAAAAAAAAACCCCACAGCCTCCAAGCTTCCCTGGTGGTTCAGTGGTAAAAAATCTGCCTGCCAGGAAGGAGACACAGGTTTGACTCCTGATCTGGGAAGATCCCACGCTGAGGAGCAACTAAGCCCAAGGGCCACGACTACTGAGCCTGTGCTCTTGAGCACAGGAGCTGCCAACTACTGAGCCCACAAGCCCTGAAGCCAGTGCTCTGCACCAAGACAAGCACTGCCATGCAAAACTAGAGCAACTAGAGACTAGCTCCCACTTACACAACTACAGTCTGTGCAGCAATGAAAACTCAAGAACAGTCAAAAAGAAATAAAATAAATAATAAATAAATAAAAAAGAAACACCAAAACAAAGCTGTAAAGATACACTATCACATTAAGGTGGGTATTACTACATCACGCAAAACTGCTATCTATTAAACCATGACACGTCAAATATTGTATTGATAAATTGTGAAAAATATCAACATGTAAAGTGATTTCACACAGTGGAATAGAAAAAACATCTCTACCACAGTAACAAAAGCAAACATGTTAAGCAATTCTCTGGGCTAGATGCTATACTGAACACCTAATGAACTCACTGACTTCTTAAGATAATCCATAAGTACTAATATTTCCCTCTTACATGTTATCCTATTATATGAGAAATAACATATCCAACTAAAGGTACACAGAGATTAAGTATGGAGTCTGTATTAAGCTACAATGATTACAAGTCACAGATTATTACAATTGTAAAAAATCACATAAACATGTGGACATGGACTAGGAGGAAACACGATCTGCTACAAAAACTAGATCAGGGGTATTTTTCCTCCACAAAGCATTTCATTAATAAATTATTCATGGGACTTCTCTGGTGGTTAAGGCTCTGCGCTCCTAGTGCAGGGGCCTGAGTTCAATCCCTGGTTGGGGAGCTAGACTCTACATGCCACAACTAAAGACCCCACATGCTGCAATGAGGATCAAAGATCCCAAGTGCCTCAACTAAGACCTGGAGCAAATAAAAAATTAAAATGAAATTTAAAAAATCAAAGCACTCACTAAAATGTTGCGTTGTTGATGTCTGACAGCAAACAACAAAATTCTGTAAAGCAATTATTCTTCAGTTAAAAAATAATTTTAAAAAAAGTTGCCTTAAGTCTAAGTCATAAAAAATATGAAACTGAAAAAGATTTATTATATCAATTAAGGATTTTTCAAATCAGAGCATAAATGTCAATGGGGAATTCCCTGCTAGTATATTATCATCAAAGATAATTTTGTGCCCTTTGTGCCTGCATATATGTAACATATACTCAATGTTTATTTAAATTTCTATAATTTTGACCAATTATCTTTGATTATCATTCTTTTTTTGCATTTCAGACATTTCTTCTGGATCATTTTCCTTCTTCCCCAAGAACATCATTCAGAACTTTTTTTTTTTTTTGGTAAACTCTCCAGTTGTGGTTTCTGCTGTATACAGAAATCTCTCTAGGCACATAATTCCTCTTCAGAATATTAAAGACTAGGAATAGAACCCAGGGCCCCTGTATTGGAAGCATGGAGTCTTAACCACTGCCCTATTGCCTTCTATTTTGTACTAGTGACTGATTAGAATTCAGTCACTAGTCTAGCTGTCATTCCTAATCTCTCTTTCAACTCTGTTGCTTAACCCTTGTCAATGGTGTTTTTCAATCATAAGCCTAAGTGAGGAATTATTTATTATTCTACTTGGAGATCACTGAACTCTTTAAAATCTGATGCATCTTTCATCATTTCTGTAAACTGTTCTGTCATTTACCTCTTCAAATTTGCTCTCCACCAACTTCTCTACTATTCCCTCTGGAATGCCAATAAAATATTCTATACCTTCTAATCCTGTATCCCACCTCTCTTTGTATCAATTTTTCTTTCTTATTTTCCACATCTTTGTCTTCCTGAGAGATTATATTCTGAGCAATTTGAGATCTTGCTTCCAGTTCATCAACTCTCTCTTCAGTTGTTTCTAACATGCATCCAATTTGTACAGTAAGTCTCTTAAGTTCTTCCTACATTTTCATTTCAGAAGTTCCTTTTGGCTCTTTCCTCAAATCTATCCGATCAATGTTTTGTTTTTTGATCATCCTTTCAGTGTGTGTGTGCACTCAGTTGCTCAGTTATATCCAATTCTTTGCAATCCCATGGACTGTAGCTATCTCCTCTGTCCATGGAATTTTCCAGACAAGAATGATGGAGTGGGTGGCCATCTTCTCCTCCAATCCTTTCAGTACCTTCCTTCTTTTCTGGCCATCCCACCACAACCAAATTGAACCTGGGCCTGTTGCAGTGAAAGCTCAGTGTCGGTCCAGGGAATTTCTAGTAGCTTCCTTCTTTTAAACATTCTAATTATATAGGCTTGTATCTGATAATTCCAGTATGTGTAATATCCAAAATCAAAGGGTTTGAGTTTCTTCTGAGATCTGGTTTTTTTTTTTTAAATGCTAAACCATGTTCATTAAGACTTATGTGTTTTACGATTTTGTTCTGCACACTCATTTTTCTTGAAACTTTATTTGTGGGAATTTTAAAGGTTGTTTAAAATGTGCTCTTCAGGAGAGAATTTGTTTTCTTTCTGTTGAATGACTACACAGTAAGACTATCAATCTGGTATCACTTAAATTTTTCTTTAAAATCTATCTATCTGGCTGTGCTGGGTCTTAGTTGTGCCAAGTGGAAGGTAGTCATGTGACCAGGGATCAAACCCAGGGCCCCTGTATTGGGATCATGGCATCTTAGCCACTGGACCATGGGGGGAGTTCCCATGACTTAAAGTTTTCAATATGGGTTTTGGAGAACAACAAGTAGTGGGAATTTCAACCCCACCTTGCATCAAAGAGAATTTGTGGTTAATATAAGACCCCTCTTTCCACCAACCCAGAGCCAAGACTAAAGCTGACCAATTTTCTTTTTCTCTGATAAAGTTTGTTTTTTTCCCTTACTGTGCTGTGTGCTTCAGTGAAAGATCCTGTGTGGCGCAGGTAAGACCCAATGCAGCCAAACAAACTGGAAATAGCAACCCACTTCAGTATTCTTGCCTGGAGAAGTCCATAGACGAGCCTGGTGGGCTACAGTCCATGGGGTTGCAGAGTCAGACAACGGAGCACGCATGTCAGCATAACACAACTATGCCTGCAGGCTTGGGGCAGACGGCTGCTGCTGCTGCTGCTAAGTCACTTCAGTCGTGTCCGACTCTGTGCGACCCCATAGATGGCAGCCCACCAGGCTCTCCTGTCTCTGGGATTCTCCAGGCAAGAACACTGGAATGGGCTGCCATTTCCTTCTCCAATGCATGAAAGTGAAAGTGAAAGTGAAGTTGCTCAGTCGTGTCCGACTTAGCAACCACATGGACTGCAGCCTACCAGGCTCCTCCATCCATGGGATTTTCCAGGCAAGAGTACTGGAGTGGGGTGCCATTGCCTTCTCCGGGGATAGACAGGGTCAGATATAATTAAGTTTGAAGTTTCAGGGCTTCCCAGGTGGCACTAAAGATAAAGAATCCATTTGCCAATGCAAGAGGCTTGGGTTCATTCCCTAGTCCAGGAAGGTCCCACAAGCCAAGGGGCAACTAAACCCATGCCCCACAACTACTGAGCCCATGCTCAACAGCCTGCAAGCCGCAACTGCCAAAGCCACTGGGATGAGAAGCCCTCATACCACAGTGAATAACAGGCCTCATTCACCACAACTAGAAAAAGCCTGTGTACAGCAACCAAGACTCAGAACAGCCAAATCTAAAAAAAAAAAAAAAAAAGAAAGGAAGAAAGTACTAATGTTGGTACTTTACAGCTAAATTGAAGAGGAATTCTAACAATTAAAAGTCAACTATGGTATAATAGACAAAAATTAACTTTACTCTGCCACCTAGTAATTATGGAGTTACTGATCTCAGCTTCCTTGTTTTAAAAAATGTAATGGCTGCTCTACCAAAACTCCTTACAGTTTTTACAAACCTTGGACACCTAACTTTGTCTTGGTCACTACTTCTCTTTCCCTCTTGTTATTTGTACATGCTTCTAATTTGTTACCACTGTAATAGTTTACGTTTTTTACAGCAAGGCAGTGGACTCAATCAGAAAAGGTAGAAGTTGGGTCATCCTCTACTATTTCAGCTATTAAAATAAACCAGGCTGAGAGTGGACCTTCAATTGTCTATCTGAACGGAATAGTAGAGGCACAGGTGCAAAAAAAAAAGAAATTGATGTTTAGACACTGTATTTACCCTTCTGATGTGACAGAAAATCAGAGTTGATACAATCTTCCTTTTTTTCTCATACGGCTGTTTAAAATAGAATTGGAGTGCTTCTTGGCTTATGATTTCAGGGCTGACAAAGGCTTTCACATCAAAACCAATAACAAAATGTCAAACCTAGCAAGGGAGCAAAAGGATCTTTGAAGTAGCACCAAAGATAAATAATCAAAGCAACATCTTAGCTTAGAGATGTTAATTGACAACTGTTTCATATCATAATTAGCTCAGGGAAAAGAACAATCAATTTCCTTATAGTACCACCAGCTAGCCTCAACAGGACAGGTACACAGATAATTTTTAAAGACTTCTATGGAGGGCTTCCCTGGTGGTAAAGAATCCGCCTACCAATGCAGGAGACACTGGTTTGATCCCTGATCTGGGAAGATCCCATGTGTCACAGAGCAACTAAGCCTATGTGCCACAACTACTGAGCCTGTGCTCTAGATTGTGAGAGGCACAACTACCGAGCCCACGTGCCACAGCTACTGAAGTCTGAGTGCCCTAGAGTCTGTGCTCTGCAACAAGAGGAGCCACCATAAGGAGAAGCAAATGCCCCACAACTAGAGAAAAGTCCGTGCAGCAACAAAGGCCCAGCATAGCCATAAATAAATGAGTAAATAAACAAAAACTGTATTAAAAATAATTCCATGAAACCTTCCTGACAGTTAAGACTGAATACTTCTTCCACAGCAGGCAGTATAGGTTCAATCTCTGGCTCAGGAACTAAGATCCCACATGCCTCCTAGCAGGGCCAAAACAAAGAAACAAAATCTCTAATTCCCTGGTAGTCCAGTAGTTGGAACTCTGTGCTTCCCCTGCAAGGAGCACAGGTTCAACGCCAAGTCAGGGAACTGGGATCTTACCAGTTGAATGGTGTGGTTAAAAAAACAAAAACAAACAACAAAATACACCTCTAGATAGCAATTTTACTTAGGTAGCAATTTTAGAAAGCAAGTCATCTTTACATTTGCCCCTATGCAGAATGCAAACAGTGCAACAGGGCATGCTTATTAGTATTCAGAATCCACCCTGGATAAATTAGACAGCAAAGTAAATAAAAGGGTAGTGTTGCTGTCATTAGAAAGGCTGAAAAATTAGATGCAAAGGTAATCTCACTCAAAATAATGTTGCTGAAGTGGCTTGATGAGGAAATCACTAGCCATGCCACCATCAAGTGTTAAATGCCAAAAGTCAAATCCATTACAACTTTTATTATTACCGATACCAATGTTACTTCTCCATCAGGAACTCAATCTTGCAACTATTAACTCTACTTAAAGCTGACCACCTCTACTGTCACTCCTGACTACAAATGGAAGTTAAAAATAGAACCCTCATTTCCCTACACTATATATATTTTCAAGTAGAAGACACCTGTAGGTGTGGTCTGACTAGCAGCTTTTAGTAACATGCCTGCATCCATCTAGGTATAAGGGAATCCTAGAATTCGAGTTTTGACTAGTACATTCACTGGAGAGGCCTAACTCATTATGTAGGCATTTCTGCAAATATAGAAAGCTATTCAAGAACTGGGAGACCCCAAATAAAACAGAGAGATTAAGACTAATATTTAACATACAAGATATTAATATATTGTCCCATATATATTTATAAATAAATAAACAATATTGGGGAACTATGATTTTAAAAACTTACCTTCTACTTACTGATAAGATGTACTAGTTCATTAAGCATTTAAAAATCATTCAAAATAATTAACTAGATGCCTTTCAGCAATATACTACCCATATATCTGATGTCTCCCTTGCTAATGGTGCCAAGAATAACCAAAGTGAGAGGTCTATGGCATATAGACAGCAGTACATCCGGGCATATTTATATTTTTCATAAGAATGTATATTGCAACACTGATCCCATTGGTCAAAGACTGAAAACCACCTAAATGTCCATCTCTAGACAAATGGTTAAATAAAATACAATATATTTCATAACACAGAATACTATTTTTTAAAAAAAGGCAGGTCTACATACATCAATGTGAAAAGTGCTTCAAGGCATATTGTTCCATGAAAAAATTCAAGTTGCAAAACAATAAGCATTTTTAAATTTATATTAACAAACACATAAAATCATTGTACAGATAAGCATATTAGTATGTAAAAACAGTAAAAGTCTGGAAGGTTACTATTAACTGAAAACTAGTTAAAAATCTGCCAAACACAGAAGATGTACTAAAACAAGTGGGAATAATCAACCACAATGTGTGAATTTTAGGGAATTCCCTGGTGGTCCACTAGTTAGGACTGTGTGCTTCCACTGCAGGGGTGCAGGTTTGATCCCTGGTTGGGGATCCTACATGCCACGCATCACAGTTAAAAAAAAAAACCTGCAACACCTATGTAAAGCAATCTGTCAATACTGATGTGCAAAACTTTTAAAGCATTCACCATATAAGCTACCAGAGTAAATGTTAGTCTAAGAGCTTCACATACAAGAATGTTCTTTATAGAATTACTCAACATACAGAAAATTTGGAAACTGACAATGTCCATCAAAAGAACACGTTAATATGTCTTTCTATAACAAATAATCTTTAAAATGACACAATAATGAATCTGACAAGTCAGTTTAACAAGAACAAAGACTTATTTTTCCATTTAAATTCTAGATAACCACCTTTGACTCATCTTTTGACTAAGGTTTAACAAATAACTCCATAAAAATCCTTATCGCTCCCACAGAACTAGAAATAAGCCCGTGAGGCTACACGGTTATATAAAACATCTATTAAAGGAGGTAAATTATCTAAGTGCATGCTGAAACTATCTGCCAACATACACATATGTAGCACATAAGCACTCACAAACCACCACAAAAATATTCAAATAGTCAGTTTGTAAAACTAACAGATCAACACCTCTATTTCTAAGCAATACATGTCATTACTGAATAAGCCAAAAGCAGTCTTCATCACTGACTCATTTTATGCTAGTTCCCATCAAGGGAAAGATACACATGAAAGGAAAAAGGGAAACATCAATTTCTTAGCAAAATGATACCCTCCGGTCAGAAGAGAGAAGTTTTAAGATAACAGAACCAAGAGTTAGGAAAAAATCACCATAAACATGGCAAAACCACCTCTGTGGTCATACACAGATTTGACCACATATGTTTGGTCAAAACATAGATTTGTTTTACTTACCTATTTACTATCAGAAACAGAAATCCCATGCCACTTAACCCTACAAATGCTGAAAAACAGAAATAAAGTAAATAGAATGATTAAACTTATTCGCCTCATGGCAGATCAATCACCTAGGTTTAATTTTTACATCTCCAGTATTGAGAGGACCACAAAACTACAAGTACGTTTAAAAAAGAGAGAGAGAATTCCAGCAGTTTCAAGTCTGTGCTTCCACAGCTAGGCGGATGGGTTCAATCGCTAGTTGGGGAACAAAGACCCTACAAGCTGCACAGGTGACCAAAAAAAAAAAAAAAGGACAAAACAAACACCTGTCATTTCATCCAGCATGAAACTTCAAAGTCCTATTAGAATAAGCTTAAGGCATTTTATAAAAAATAAAAATGAAAACGGGGAAATTTTCACGCTTCTCACAAGGATAGTTTGCATTTATGAAACACTGAATTCATCTTCATATCAACTACATTAAATTTTATCATCTACATTTTTCAGATACAGAAAAACTTTACCTAACTATAATCTACCCAGGGTTATATAGCTAATAAAGACAGAGCCAGAATTTGAACCAAGGCTGTCACTCTACAGCGGCTCTTAGCCACTATACTATAGTGCCTCGGAGAAAACTTTAAGACAAACAGTTACACTATTTAAGGAATATTGCACATCTCCTTACCAAGTCAAACAGTCTCTGCCCAAAGGCAAGTTAAGAGTGGGTAACGATACAGAAGAAATGGATACAGAAAAAGAACTACCAGATAAGAACTAGAGTACTCAGGGCAGAAGTCAATTGAGCTCTGCAATGATTTCTATCTTAGGGCCATGGTACAACTAACTTCCAGTTAGAAAAAAAAAAGAAAAATGGGTAGTCTGTGCAATAAAATTCACCCCTTATAACAAAGCACTTATCTTAACTTGAATTATTTCGTCTGCAAGCTCCACAATGGCAGTGACCTCATCTATGGTTTACTCTTCTCTAGCACCCTGAACAGGAGATCAACAATAAAATTTATATGCTATATACAAGTTTCTTAAACTGCAGTGCTTATAAAAATCATCTAGGGATCTTGAGAAAAAGGAAGATTCTGATTCAGCAGTTCAGAGATAGGGCAGAGAGATAGGACTTCTAACAAGTTCTGGGTAAAGAAGTTTACTGAGGCTCACACTTTGAACAGCTAGGGAACTGGACTACCCTAAATCATATGCCAAGTTGTCAAAAATCAGGATTCACTTATCCCACACCCAGAAAAAAACCTTAAGTTTATTCATCAATAAAGCAATAACTGCTGGTCCTCCACTGTCAGAGGAAAAGATAAGTTCGCTAAATTCTCACTACTGCAGTCAGATGACAGATGATCGCTTTTAAAAAAAAAAATGAGGCTGCCATAGATTATCAGCTTAATTTTTGGAGTCATGGATTGCTCTAATATATAATCAGACTACTTAGAGAAAGTTCTACTGAGATTAACGTACCACTTTATTGTTAAAGATTAGGAACCCAATTGATAAGTATTTAGCATTTAAATAGTCATCAAAATAAAGAAGGCAATGTCAAAGAATGTTCAAACTACCGCACAATTGCACTCATCTCACATGCTAACAAGGTAATGCTCAAAATTCTCCAAGCAAGGCTTCAACAGTATGTAAACCAAAAACTTCCAGATGTTCAAGCTGGATTTATGAAAGGCAGAGAAACCAAAGATCAAATTGCCAACATCCTCTGTATCATAGAAAAAGCAAGAGAATTCCAGAAAAACATCTACTTCTGCTTCTATGATTATACTAAAGCCTTTGATTGTGTGGATCACATAAACTGTGGAAAATTCTTCAAGAGATGGGAATACTAGACCACCTTACTCCTGAGAAACCTGTATGCAGGTCACGAAGCAAGTTAGACTCAGACATGGAACAATGGACTGGTTCCAAATAGGGAAAGGAGTACGTCAAGGCTGTACAGTCACTCTGCTTATATAACTTACATGCAGAGTACATCATGAGAAATGCTGGACTGGATGAAGCACAAGCTGGAATCAAGACTGCTAGGAGAAACACCAATAACCTCAGATAGGCAGATGACACTACTCTTACAGCAGAAAGCAAAGAGGAACTAAAGAGCCTCTTGATGAAAGTGAAAGAGGAGAGTGAAAAAGCTGGCTTAAAACTCAACAGTCAGAAAACTAAGATCATGGCATCTGGTCCCATCACTTCATGGCAAATAGATGGGGAAACAATGGAAACGGTGACAGACTTTATTTTCTTGGACTCCAAAATCACTGCAGATGGTGACTGCAGCTATGAAATTAAAAGACGCTTACTCCTTGGAAGAAAAGCTATGACCAACCTAGACAGCATATTAAATAAAGCAGAGACATTACTTTGCCAACAAAGGTCCGTCTGGTCAAAGACATGGTTTTTCCAGTAGTCATGTATATGGATGTAAGAGTTGGACTATAAAGAAGGCTGAGTGCCAAAGAACTGATGCCTTTGAACTGTGATGCTGGAGAAGACTCTTGAGAGTCCCTTGGACTGCAAGGAGATCAAACCGGTCAATCCTAAAGGAAATCAGTCCTGAATATTCATTGGAAGGACTGATGCTGAAGCTGAAACTCCAATACTTTGGCTACCTGATGTGAAGAGCTGACTCACTAGAAAAGACCCTGATGCTGGGCAAGATCGAAGGCAGGAGAAGGGAGAGATGACAGAAGACGAGATGATTGGGTGGCATCACCGACTCAATGGACATGAGTTTGAGCAAGCTCCAGGAGATGGTGAAGGACAGGGAAGCCTGGAGTGCTGCAGTCCATGGGTTTGCAAAGAGTCAGACACAACTGAGCAACTGAACCACAACAAAATATCAAGTCATTTTACTTCAAACTGGTCATCTTAAAAAGCCAACAGCTAATTATACAAATGAGCTCAAAAAACCCTCAAAACTCAAATATCAAAATAATCCTTTATGAAAAAGGATAACTTTTTTTTAATTTTTATTTTTTAGTTTGTTTTGCTTTACAATACTGTACTCATTTTGCCATACATTGACAGAAAAAGGATAACTTTTAATTTCTAGTGTGTACAATCAAGTCAGCAAACCATTTGTTAAGGAAACTGAAATGAGACTTATCTTTCATAAGTAATATGAGAAAGAAAATTCACATATATTTATTGTGTACCAGACACTAAGTGCTTTATATTGACCGTCAATCCTCTTAACAACTCTTTGAGATAGATAAGAAGTACAATATTATCTCATACTTTAACATTATCCTGAATTTACAGATAAGGAAACTGAGAAACATGTGTTAAACAACCTGCACAAGGTCCACTAGAAAGGTGTCTAACCTGAGCAGGCAGCCTAGCCCCAGAGTCCATGTTCTTAACCATTCTTTTATGCAATCTTTCATATAACTGTATCTTATTATTACTCAGTCACTGCCCTCCTATTTTTTTCCTTCCTCCAACTCAAAAAAATAGAACAACCCTATTTCCCTTAGCTAGCTCAACTTAATTCTCAATGCCTTCAACAACAAAAACTTTGATACCAACTTAGTACACTATCTTGTCTTTTTAATGATATGGGGGAAAAACTTGCCAACAAGCACTCAGTGAGCCTCTAATCTCTTCTGAAAAAAAGTATCATACAAACCAGGACATTTTTGAGAATAAAATGGGACAGCTGTTCCAGAGAACAGGTGTACACTATGACTGGTCAGGTCAAAACGGGAGGTATGGCCAATTTTACTTGTTTTGTAGTTTGTAGTATCCAGTGGTATGAAAATACTGCCCAACTCTACATTATATAAACCCTGGATTACTTCTGACTTTTCCATCCTGACACAGAAAACACTCTTCTCTTTCCTCAATAATATATCTGCCTATGCTCATACCATATTCCTAGTAATGTGCATCTAAAGTATTCCTCTGTCTTTAATTTAGAGCAGTCATCAATATATAGAGAGAGATTTTCTAAACTAAAAATTGGTTCAAATGTCTTGACAAGGCAATAGACAAGACAGGAAGCATGAGTCTGTGATATTCAAATTTCTTTTCCTTACATTTACTTACACATTAGAAGGGTTTCCCTGGTGGCTCAGATAGTAAATAATCTGCCTGCAGTGCAGGAGACTGGAGTTCAATTCCTGGGTCAGGAAGATCCCCTGGAGAAGGGAATGGCAACCCAATCCAGTATTTTTGCCTGGAGAATTCCATGGATAGAGGAGCCTGGTGGGCTGCAGTCCACAGGGTCACAGAGAGTTGGACACGACTGAGTGCCTAACACACTATACACTGGGAAAAAAATTTTTTTTTTCCCCAAAAGAGCAAATATAAAGTGTCTATTTGCACTTTATCAATTGTTATTTCTTTAAATATTGCACATGAGCCTGTATTTTAGCAGACTGCAGTCTTCATCCTCATTTTTAAAGTTTTCTTTGCCCAATTAATAGTATAACCAAAGTATAAAAACTTCAAGGTAATTAACTGCTTTGCCTTACCAAGTATCAGAGCAAATTAGTAACAAGCCTAGGATTAGGTAGAACTCAAAGATATATGTCTCTCTTTTTTTAAATATAAAAATATTTATTTTAATTGGAGGCTAATTACTTTACAATATTGTAGTTGGCTTATACATTGACATGAATCCGCCACGGGTGTACACATGTTCCCCATCCTGACCCCCCTTCCACATCTCTCCCCATCCCATCCCTCTGGGTCATTCCAGTGCACCAGCCCCGAGCACCCTGTATCATGCATCGAACCTGGACTGGCGATACGTTTCATATATGATAATACACGTTTCAATGCCATTCTCCCAAACCATCCCACCCTCGCCCTCTCCCAAAGTCCAAAAGACTGTTCTTTATATCTGTCTCTTTTGCTATCTCACATACAGGGTTATCACTACCATCTTTCTAAACTCCATATATATGTGTTAGTATACTGTATTGGTGCTTTTCTTTCTGGCTTACTTCACTGTGTATAATAGGCTCCAGTTTCATCCACCTCATTAGAACTGATTCAAATGTATTCTTTTTAATGGCTGAGTAATACTCCATTAAATCAGTGCTATCACACAGCAGTTTTTGCAATAAAGAGTGCTCCTATCACATAGTTTTAATAAGTTTCCCAGAAATATCAAATATAAGATAGTAAAAATTTCAGTCATTTGGAAGACCATATCCTGGACAATTTACATAATGACACACTTGCTGTGATGATCAAATGATAATGTCTGTCAAGACTTTACCTAGTCTGTATTGCAAACAAGGTTTACTGTATCACAGAAATACCATTAACACAACCTAAACAGCAGAAGAATCACTCTCAAACTACAGATAGGAAGCTGCTCAAAAAAAGTTGTCACTTGCTTCGTCATAGCTAACATTTGTTCCCAGGATTCCAAACCAAAACCCTTACAAAAAATCATAGTGCAAAAGTTTACAACAGAAACTAGAAACCTCCCTCAAGAATGAACTTTAAAGAAAACACAACTTAAGCAAAATGCAGAATATAGGAATGATAAATTAAAATGCTGTAAGCACTATCAGAGCTAGAATCATTTTTCATTTCACTTAAGAATACTCGAAGTGGAAATTAAAAATCTTTTTTAAGACTTCACAATGACAGCTCCATTAGTTTCTCCTTTCCTCTACTTTCTGCTCCTCTGCAATACAGTCACAGACCCCATCTCTAACCACAGGGTCAATATCTTTTTTTTTTTAAGCTCCTAGGTATGATGCAGTGATAAAGAATCTGCCTGTCAATGCAGGAGACACAGGTTTGATCCCTGGGTCAGAATGATGCTCTGGAGGAGGAAATGGCAACCCTCCAGTATTCCTGCCTGAAGAATTCCATCGACAAGAGGAAACGAGCGGGCTACAGTCCATGGGGTTGCAAAGAGTCAGACACAACTGTGCAATTGAGCACATGTGCACACATGGAAAGACCAAAATTATAGATTTGAAATATTCATGTCTAGTACTTTGGATCTTTCCATCAGCTGGAAAGTAATATGGAGCACGGAGACAGCCTAAACAAATCCAACTGGATAGAAAATAGTTGAATACCAATATTTCTCATTTCTAGTTTTTCACATGTAATTTGAAGCACCTCGAGGCACTTCTACATCTTTATATTCACTTTTGAGCATGCTATTCCACTTTTCACACTATGAAAACAGAAAATAATTTCTACTTCATTTTCAATCCATTACATCTGAAAGTATTTCTTTGAAAATATCTATCCATTTAAAAATTCTGCATCCAGAATTTGTCAATAAATATTCCAAAATCAAATTGTTCAAAAACTTCTCAGCCATTTACTTATTACTTCCTAGCAATCAGTTCACAATTTGTGTAGACATTTTCTTTTTTTCAGTCATTTTTGAAAAAGCATTTTCAGTTGGTGATATCTAATAACTTTTTATAAATACAAACCTATTTAAGCTAATGGGGAAAAACTGCACTGAGGGTAAAAGACACAAAACTATTCATAATTACTGCAATACAAAATTAATAGCAATTTTTACTATTAAGGCAAATATGTCACTTATTTCAGATTCTAAGGCTAATCTAAAACTTAAAATGTTATCACCTAAAAAAGCAGAAAAATTTACATGTCAGATAAGTTATTTTAAAAAATGTGAAAGGGACATCCCCTGGTGGTCCAGTGGTTAAGAATCTGCCTGCCAATATAGAGGACACAGGCTCAATCCCTGGTGCAGAAGNGAAAACCACTAGACCATTCAGGTATGACCTAAATCAAATCCCTTTGAGAAATAGATTTAAGGAACTAGATCTGATAGACAGAGTGCCTGATGAACTATGGACAGAGGTTCGTGATATTGTACAGGAGACAGGGAGCAAGACCATCCTCAAGAAAAAGAAATGCAAAAAAGCAAAATGGCTGTCTGAGGAGGCCTTACAAATAGCTGTGAAAAGAAGAGAAGCGAAAAGCAAAGGAAAAAAGGAGAGATATATCCATTTGAATGCAGAGTTCCAAAGAATTGCAAGGAGAGATAAGAAAGCCTTCCTCAGCGATCAATGCAAAGAAATAGAGGAAAACAATAGATTTAGGAAAGACTAGAGATCTCTTCAAGAAAATTAGAGATACCAAGGGAACATGTCATGCAACGATGGGCTCAATAAAAGACAGAAATGGTATGGACCTAACAGAAGCAGAAGATATTAAGAGGTGGCAAGAATACACAGAGAAAAAATGAAGTCGCTCAGTCATGTCCGACTCTTTGCGACCCCATGAATCGCAGCACACCAGGCCTCCCTGTCCATTACCATCCCCCGGAGTTCACTCAGACTCACACCCATCGAGTCAGTGATGCCATCCAGCCATCTCATCCTCGGTCGTCCCCTTCTCCTCCTGCCCCCAATCCCTCCCAGCATCAGAGTCTTTTCCAATGAGTCAACTCTTCGCACGACGTGGCCAAAGTACTGAAGTTTCGGCTCTAGCATCATTCCTTCCAAAGAAATCCCAGGGCTGATCTCCTTCAGAATGGAATGGTTGGATCTCCTTGCAGTCCAAGGGACTCTCAAGAGTCTTCTCCAACATCACAGTTCAAAAGCATCAATTCTTTGGTGCTCAGCCTTCTTCTGTATTAATCGCTTTCAATTTCATATCAGAGTTAATCAAGCTTTTTAAGAAATGAATCACATGTGTTATTGAGTGATTGTGATAAACAAAATCACTCTATAGCTAGTATTGATATCTAATTTTAGTCAATAGCTTTCATTTGTTGTCTACTGAGCTTTTATCAAATAGTTATTTACAAGAAGAAATGTGATTGACTTCTAGCTCCTTTTCTTTCTCCTGAACACTTCATAGAAGAGGGGTTTATTGGCCAAAAGAAATCCAAAGACAGTTCATTTTTTCTTATGTGTTTTTCTAGGAGTTTTATACTTTTAGATTTTACATTTAGGTCTATGATCCATTTCGTTTTAATCTCTGTATATCATATCAGATACGGATCGAATTTCTTTTTTAGAAACAATTATTCTAGCTCTGTTTGTTGAAAAGACTACTCTTTCTCCATTAAATTGCATTTGCACCTTTACTGAAAATCAATTGACCATATATGTGTGAGTTAACAGAATCTCCAGTCTGTTCTCCTGACTATTTAACTATCTTTATGCCACTACCACAGTGTCTTGATTCCTGAAGTTTCATAATTCTTGAAATCATATAGTTTTATTTCCTCAACTTGGTAGTTTTTCAGTTGTGCCCAACTTCTCTGACATCTGCCTTTTAACTCTTTATCCTCTTCTTGGGCATTTCTCTCAATACTTAAACATTCAAAACCTAAAATTGTCTTTGTTCACATTACTTTCTCCCTTGCTTTTCCATAGGAAATTTAGAATCAATCTGTCAAATTCTATTGGGGGGAAAAATGCCTACTGGTATTTTGACTGGGAATGTATTGAATTTGTATATCAATTTAGGGAGAATTGAAATCTTAACAATATTGACTCTTCTGACCCCTGATCATAGCATATCTCTCCACTTATTTAGGTCTAATTTTCCTCCGTAGTGAATGTTAAGCCAACCATACGCTTTTGGAATAAACTATTTGCTTTGCGTATAACTTGCTCTCTCTTTTTTTTTTTTCCTAGTTTCTTTAAGGACAAGCTGAGGTCACTGATTTGATAACATTTGTTTTATTTTGTTTTGCTTTTAACTGTGCTGACTCTTTGTTGCTGTACCAGGGCTTTCTCTAGTTGCAGTGAGCAGGAGCTACTCTTCATTGCAGTACATGGGCTTCTCATTGCAGTGGTATCTCTTATTGTGGAGCACAGGTTCTAGCTGCTTCGGCTTGTTAACATTTTTAGTGTTTTGTTCCATATATTTCCCCCTCTGCAAATGGAAATGCTGTGTTTTCATTTTCATTCAGTTTTATACAGGTTATAATTTCATTTTTAATTTTTCTTTGACCCATGTGTTATTTAGAAGAGTGTTATTTATTTAGTTTCCAAATATTTGGAGACTTCTTGCTCTTATTTATTTCAAATTCAATTTCAGTGGGGTCAGAGACCTTATTTCATAGGATCTGAAACCTAGTGAATTTCTTGAAATTTATTTTATGGCTCAGAATATGGTCTATATTATTAAATGTCATGTATGCCATTGAATATAATTTTCATCCTGTTATTGAATATACATAACAATTATCTCAAATCAGTTGATAGTATTGTTCAAGTCTTCTTGAACACTTGTTTGTTGCTTTTTTCTCAACTTTATCACTTATTAAAAGAGGGATATAGAAATGTTTGGCTATAACTGTGCAATTTTCTTTATTCTGATAGTCTATCAGATTTCCCCCATGTACTTTAAATCTTTATTATTAGGTGACTAAACATTTAGAATTGTTATGTTTTCTCAATGAATTGGCTACTTTACTATTATGGAATGACCCTATTTATCTCTAGTAATATAATTTTGGGGCTTCCCTTGTAGCTCAGTTGGTAAAGAATCTGCCTGCAGGAGACCCAAATTCAATTCCTGAGTTGGGAAGATCCCCTGGAGAAGGAAATGGCAACCCACTCCAGGATTCTTGCCTGGGAAATCCCTTGGACAGAGGAGCCTGGCAGGCCACAGTCCTTGGAGTCTCAAGTGTCAGACATGACTTAGCAACTAAACCACAATATACTTTTCTCTGTAACTTAAAACAAACTTTGTTTGTAACTTAACAAACAAACTTTGTTTGTTATAGCCACTGTAGCTTTCCTTTGATGAGTATTACCATCCTTTTCCTTTTTACTTTCTTTCTTTTGGTCACACTGTGCAGCATGTTGGATCTTATTTCTCTAACCAGGGATAGAACTCATGTCCCCCTGCAGTAGAAACATGGAGTCTTCTACCTGAACCTCCAAGAAGTTCTCCTTTCCTTTCTTTTATTCTTTTACTTTAAATATATTTGGCTTACTGTATTTAAAATAGATTTCTTACATAGACTTTCATGGTGATACAGTGTATAGGAATCCACCTGCCAACGCAGGGGACCTGGGTTCAATCTGTGGTCCCAGTAGATACAATGTGCCTCAGAGCAACTAAGCCCATGAGCCACAACTACTGAAGGGTGTGCGCCTAGAGCCTGTGCTCTGCAACAGGAGAAGCCACTGCTATGAAAAGCCCCTGTATCATAACTAGAGAGAAGCCCCGACTTGCCACAACCAGAGAAAGCCTGAGAGCAATGAAGACCCAGCACAACCACAAATAAATAAATAAATAATTTAAAAAATGGGTTTCTTACAAGAAGCATATAACTGAGTTTGTTTTTTATCCAACCTGACAATTTCTGCCTTTAATTGGATGTTTAGACCATTTATATTTAATTATCAATATGGTTAAGTTTAAATTTGCCATCTTGCTATTTGTTTTGTTTGTCCCATGTTTTTTGTTTGTTTCCTTTTTTTATTTCTGACTTCTTTTAGAGTGAATATATTTTATGATTCCACTTTATTTTCTTTTTTTTTTTCTTTATTGGTTTACTAGGTATACTTTTACTTTTCATTGGTTGCTTTGGGGTTCATAGGGTATGTATTTAGGTTATCATCATTTACCTTAAAGTGTATTACACCAGTTTTGAGCAGTGTATAAACTTTGCAGCAGTAGTCTCCTTTTTTCCTCTCCTGGCCTATGTGATATTTATATCATACTTCTAAATGTATTATAAACTTAATGTCTATTACTTTCCAATTATTTTTGTTTGAAACCAGCAGTTAACCTATTTTTAAATTTTTATCCTGATAAAATATACATAACAAAATTTGTGATTTTATCTATTTTTAATTGTACAATTCATTGGTATTAAATATATTTATAGTGTTATGTAACCATAAAATGAACCCTGAATATTCATTGGAAGGACTGATGCTGAAGCGCCAATACTCTAGCCACCTGATGTGAAGAGCCAACTTATCGGAAAAGATCCTGATGCTGGGAAAGAGAAAAGACCCTGATGCAAGAGGAGAAAGGGGCAACAGAGGATGAGACGGTTGGGTGGCACCATTAGATCAATAGACATGAGTTTGAGCAGACTCCAGGAGATAGTGAAGGACAAAAAAGCCTGGCGTGATGTTTCATCACCCCAAACAGAAATTCTAACCCATTTAACAATAACTACCCACTCCCCTTTTCCCCCAAACCCTAGCAAAAACCATTTTTCTTTCTGTCTCTATGAGTTTGCCTACCCTAGACACCTTATGTAAGTGAAATCATAAAGTATTTGTCCTTTTGTGCCTGATTTATTTCGTTTAGTGTGTCTTCAGAGTTCATCTCTGTTGTAGCATTTGTTAGAATTTTTTCTTTTTAAAGCTAAATAATATTCTGTTGTATGTATATATCATATTTTAGGCACATGAGTTGCTTCCACCTCTCTGCCATTGTGAATAATGTTGCTATGAACAAAGAAGTACAAATATCTGTTTAAGTGTCTGCTGTCAATTCTTTGTATACTCAGGAGTAGAATTGCTGCATCATATGGTAATTTTATTTTTCATTTATTGAGGAACTGTAGCACCAGCTAACTGATGAAAATTAAACCAAGAAACTCATTCTCTGACTTGCTGAACTGCAGTACAAATTGAGCTCCCAGTGTCACTAGGTGGCTCATGTTACAGTGAGAACATTGAAAAGGACTGGGATCCTGAAAAGTGGAATGTATGGGGATGAAAAGTGGGGATGTATGCAAAGACTTTGTTAAAGCTTGGAATGTTGAGAGCCCTAAGTAATGATGAGTTTTGCCAGAGAAGCTGCCTCTTTACCCAACATCAATGAGAATGGCTGCTCCACACCTGTCTCAGAGGATTATCCTTATATTGCCTGAGGAAACTACAATGACCTTTCCTGAGGCAGTTGTACCAAGCAAGATGATGCTGCTTCCTCAGAAACCACTCCCAACATCTCTTTGTTTCTAGACCTGTAACTAGATTAAAATCCAGTTTTAGAAAAGGCAGAGGAACCAGAGATCAAATTGCCAACATCCGCTGGATCATGGAAAAAGCAAGAGAGTTCCAGAAAAACATCTATTTCTGCTTTATTGACTACGCCAGAGTCTTTGACTGTGGATCACAACTAAACTGTGGAAAATTCTGAGAGAGATGGGANAGACCCGGGTTTGATCCCTGGGTCATGAAGATCCTCTGGAGAAGGAACTCCAGTGGTTCAGTACTGGAACCCACTCCAGTACTCTTGCCTGGAAAATCCCATGAACGGAGGAGCCTGGTGGACTACAGTCCATGGGGTGGTGAAGATGGACTGAGTGACTCAGACATGATTGAGTGACTTCATGTCACTCCACTTCACTTCTAAAATCCAGAAAACTTTCTACATTGTACTATTTTGTTGCATCATATTTTATTTAAGGACTTTAAATGTAATTCCTTCACTAAAAGATATATGTATTGACCTTTATACATATCCCTAGGGAATGAATGTCAGGTATGCTTTCTGACCTTTGGAGCTAAGATTCCAAGAAGATGAAACAGTTACACCTAAGATGACAACTGACAAAACAAAATTGCATATAATTTAATAGATCAAGTGCTGCTATATATTGAGTTACTGATTTAGCATTATGAACATTATGGCTTTGGTTTTTGTTGTTTTGTTGCTTAATAGACTAGTTTTAGAGCAGTTTTAGATTAACAGCACAATGAGGGAGGAGGTACAGGGATTTCTGAAATACCCCCTCTCCTGATGCATGGACTGCTGCCCCATTATCAGCATCCCTGACCCAGAGTGGTACATTTATTAAAATTGGTGACCCCACAACAATTGACATATCCCTATCACCCCAAATCTGCAGTTTAAATTATAGTTCACTTTTGAGGCTATACATTCTGTGGGTTTGAACACATGTATAATGACACATAGCCACCATTACAGTATCATACAGAGTAGTTTCACCACATTAAAAGTCCTCTGTGCTATGTCTGTTTGTCTTTCCTTCTCCCCAGCTTCTGGCAATCACTGATGTTTTCACTATCTCCATAGTTTTATCTTTTCCAGCATATGGGATCTTTGTTCCCCAACCAGGGATTGAACTCACATCGTGTGCATTGGAAGGCAGATTCTTAACCACTAGACCACCAGGGAAGTCCTTTGTTTGTTTCCTCATTGTTGAGTTTTTGAAGTTTTTTGTATATTTCATGTAACAGTCCTTTGTCACTTGTGTTTTTATTATTTTATCCCAGTTTGTGGCTTCTCATTCTTTCGATGGTGTCATCTCAGAGCAGAGATTTTAATGTAATCCAGCTTCTCAAATTATTCTTTCCATGGATTATGCCTTTGGTGTTGTATTTAAAAAATCATCTCTATGCTCAAAGTGACCTATATTTTCTCATGCCGTCTTCTAGGAGTTTTATCGTTTTGTGTTTTACATTTAGGTCTGTAATCCATTTTGAGTTAATTTTTGTGAAGGATGTAAGAACTGTGTCTAGATTCATTTTTATTTTGCGTGTGGATATCCAATAGCTTAGGCTTCCCAGGTGGCACTAGTGGTAAAGAACCCGCCTGCCAATTCAGGAGACATGAGACATGGGGTTGACCCCCCTGGAGGAGGGCATGGCAACTCACTCCTGTATTCTTGCCTGGAGAATCTCCATGGACAGAAGAGCCTGGCAGGCTATAGTCCATAGTGTCGTACAGAGTCAGATATGACTGAGTGCGTTAGCATGCATGCATGTCCAATAGCTTAGCAACATTTGTTAAAAAGGCTGTCTTTGGGAATTCCCTGGCAGTCTAGCAGTTAGGACTCAGGGCTTTCATGGCCATAGTCCGGGTTCCATCCCTGGTTAGGGAGTTATCAATAAGATCCCACAAACTGTGTGGCACAGCCAAAAAACAAAAGGCTATTTTTGCTCCATTGCATTGCCTTTGCTCCTTTGTCAAAGAGTGATTAACTATGTTTATGTAGGCCTGTGTCTCCTCTCATATGCTCATGTTTTGTTTTACTGATCTTTTTGTCTTTTTTTTTCATCAATAGCACACTATTTTGATTACTGTTACTATTCTAGGTCTTGAGGTCTGGTAGTGTCAGTCCAACTTTGTTGTTCTTCTTCAGTGTTGTATTGGCTATTCAGAGTCTTTTGCTTCTACAAACTTTAGAATCAGTTTGTTGACATCCACAAAACGTGATATGAAACATCTTTTTCTATGCTGATATACCACCTTTATATCTTCAGTGATACACACCGTCTGTTGAAGAGACATTGTATTTCCTTCATTCCTATGTCAATGTTCAGTTGACTGTATTTATATGGGTCTATTTCTGGGCTCTCTATTCTGTTTCATTGATCTATTTCTTTCATCATACTAAACTTTCTGAGTTACTGTTGCTTTATAGTTGGTGTACATCTTCTGTATATCCTTCTTTCAAGGAATTAGTTCTTTGATTTGTTTTGTCAGAGTTTTATAGATTTCCTCATATAGATCTTTAATATATTTCATTAGATTTATACCTAAGTATTATTTTTTGGTTAAAATATAAGTGGTACTGTATTTTTAATTTCAAATTTATCTTGTTCATTGCTGGTATAGAAAAGTCACTTACTTTTGCAAATTAACCTTATAACCTGAAAACTTGCAATAATTGCTTATTAGCTCCAGAAGTTTTTTGTTCATTTATTTCAGTTTCTCATGTCATTTATGAACAAAGGCAGTTTTACTTTTCTTTCCAAATCTGTCTACCTTTTATTCCCCCCCCCTTTTTTTCCTATTGCATTAGCTAGGAATTCCAGTGCAATGTTGAAAAGCATTATTGAGAGAGGAAATCCTTGCCTTTTTTCCAGTCTTAGTGGGAAAGCTTTGAGTTTCTCACTTTTAACTATGACGTTAGCTGTAGGCTTTTATTTGTTTTTTCAGTAGATATTCCTTATTAAGTTGAGGAAGTTCCCTCTGTTCCTTGTTTGCTAAGAGTGTGTGGGATTTTATCAAATGCTTTTCCTAAGAATCAGTGAGCATGTGATTTTTCTTTTTTAGCCTGTTGATGTAATAGATTTCATTCACTGATTTTCAAATGTTGATACAGCCTTACATACTAGAATAATCTCACTACATTGTAATGTCTAATTATTTTTATATATTGTTGGACTTTATTTGCTAATATTTTGTTGAGGATGTTTGCATCTATCTTCATGAGAAATATTGTTATGCAGTTTTTATGTAGTGTTTTTCTGGTTTTATTATTAGAGTAATCTGTATGCAGGTCAGGAAGCAACAGTTAGAACTGGACATGGAACAACAGACTGGTTCCAAATAGGAAAAGGAGTACGTCAAGGCTGTATATTGTCACCCTGCTTATTTAACTTATATGCAGAGTACATCATGAGAAACGCTGGACTGGAAGAAGCACAAGCTGGAATCAAGATTGCCGGGAGAAATATCAATAACCTCAGATATGCAGATGACACCACCCTTATAGCAGAAAATGAAGAGGAATTAAAAAGCCTCTTGATGAAAGTGAAAATGAAGAGTAAAACAGTTGGCTTAAAGCCCAACGTTCAGAAAACGAAGATCATGGCATCCGGTCCCATCACTTCATGGGAAATAGATGGAGAAACAGTGGAAACAGTGTCAGACTTTATTTTTGGGGGGCTCTAAAATCACTGCAGATGGTGAGTGCAGCCATGAAATTAAAAGACGCTTACTCCTTGGAAGAAAAGTNATTCAGAAAACGAAGATCATGGCATCTGGTCCCATCACTTCATGCCAAATAGATGGGGAAACAGTGGAATCAGTGGCTGACTTTATTTTGGGGGCTCCAAAATCACTCCAGATGGTGATTGCAGTCATGAAATTAAAAAATGCTTACTCCTTGGAAGGAAAATTATAACCAACTTAGACAGCATATTCAAAAGCAGAGACATAACTTTACCTACTAAGGTCCGTCTAGTCAAGGGTNATCAGTGGCTGACTTTATTTTGGGGGCTCCAAAATCACTCCAGATGGTGATTGCAGTCATGAAATTAAAAAATGCTTACTCCTTGGAAGGAAAATTATAACCAACTTAGACAGCATATTCAAAAGCAGAGACATAACTTTACCTACTAAGGTCCGTCTAGTCAAGGGTATGGTTTTTCCAGTGGTCATGTTTGGATGTGAGAGTTGGACTATAAAGAAAGCTGAGCACCAAAGAATTGATGTGTTTGAACTGTGGTGTTGGAGAAGACCCTTGAGAGTCCCTTGAACTGCAAGGAGATCCAACCAGTCCATCCTAAAGGAAATCAGTCCTGGATGTTCATTGGAAGAACTAATGTGGAAGCTGAAACTCCAATACTTTGGCCACCTGATGCAAAGAGCTGACTCATTTGAAAAGACCCTGATGCTGGGAAAGATTGAGATCAGGAGGAGAAGGGGATGACAGAGGATGAGATGGCTGAATGGTATCACCACCTCAATGGACTCTGGTTTGGGTGGACTCCAAGAGTTGATGATGGACAGGGAGGCCTGGTGTGCTGAGGTTCATGAGGTCGCAAAGAGTCAGACATGACTGAGCGACTGAACTGAACTGAACTGAACTGACCTCAATTGCAGCTGATGTACCAGATGTGGTTTTATTGCTTAAGCAAATGATCATACCTTCTGGTAGCTGGTATGCAGCTACTGATTTGGCATGTGGCTTTTCACCATACCTATCAATATGAACCACCAGAATCAGTTTTCTTTCAGTTGGCAAGGTGAACAATACACTTTTACTGGTCTACCTCAGGGACATATCAACTATTCATGCTTAGTTGCTCAGTCATGTCCGACTCTTTGTGAGCCTTTGGAATACAGCCCTCCAGGCTCCTCTGTCCATGGGATTTTTCAGGCAAGATTACTGGAGTGGGTTGTTTCCTTCTCCATCAACTCTCCAATTTGATAGAATTCACCAATGAAGCCATCTGGTCTAGGGCTTTTCTTTATTGTGAGGTTTTTTATTTCTGTTTTGTTCTCTGTCCTAATTATGGATCTATTCAGACTTTATATTTCTTTGTTATTCAGTTTTCATATGTTTTGCGTTTTCAGGAATTTTTCTATTTCATCTAAGTTACCAATTTGGTGGTATACGGTTGCTCATTTTTTTTAGAAAAAAATTTTACTTGAAGTATAGTTGATGTATAATATTTTATAAGCTGTGGGTGTACAATATAGTGATTCACAGTTATTTTTCACCAACCCACTCATCACCCATTCACTTATCCATCCACCTACCCACCCACAAATTCATTCATCCACCCATCCATTCATCCACCCATCTATCCACCCAGCTATTCTGTAATTCACAATTTTTAAAGGGACTCCATTTATAGTTATTATAAAATATTGACTATATTTCCTGTTTTGTACAATATATCCTTGTAACTTATTTTATACCTAATAGTTTATGTCTTTTAACCCCCTACTCCTATATTGCTCCTGGCCACTTCCCTCTCCCTATAGGTAACCACTACTTTGTTCTTTATATCTGGGAATCTGCTTCTATTTTATTATATTCACTAGTTTGTTGCATTTTTTAGATTCCACATTTAAGTAACATCATACAGCATTTGTCTTTCTCTGTCTGACTTATTTCACTTTGAAAAGATCCAAGTCCATTCATGTCCCTGCAAGTGGCAAGTTTTCGTTCTTTTTTATGACTAAGTAGTATTCCATGGTACATGTGTGTATACATCTTCATTTTTTAAATTATTTATCTATTTTTGGTAGTGCTGGGCCTTTGCTGATGTGTGTGAGCTTTCTCTAGTTATAATAAGCACGGGCGGACTACGCTTCCTTGCAGTGTACAGGCTTCTCATTGTGGTGGCTTCTCTTTTGGAGCACAGGTTCTAGGTGCACAGGCTTCGGTAGTGGTAGCCTTGCTGGCTTAAGTTGCCTGGGGCATGTGAAGTCTTCTCAGACCAGGGATAGAACCCTCGTCCTCTGCATTGGCAGGTGGATTCTTACCAATTGTACCACAGGGAAGTCCTGTACACCTTCTTTATCCATTCACCTGTGATGGACCCTAGGACTGTATCAATATCTTGGCTATTGTCAATAATGCTGCTATGAACCTTGGGGTGTGGATATCTTTTCAAATTTGTGTTTTTGTTAATCCTGCTTATTTCTGTAGAATCAGCAGTAAAGTTCCCACACTGATTTCTGAATTTAGTAATTTGAGTAATCTCTTTTTTTCTTTGTCAATCTAATTAAAAGTTTGTCAGTTATGATGATTTGGATGGAAGAGTCAACTTTTTGTTTCATTGATTTTCTATACTCTTTATTTATGTCTGCTCTAATTTTTCTGATCCCTCCTCTGCTAACTAGGTTTAGTTTTTCTTTTTCTAGTTCCTTCAAGGCATAAAGTTAGGTTGTTGACTTGAGACCTTCTTTTTTTCATGGTTATCCCTATAAATTTCCCTGTTAGCGCTGCTTTTGTTACATCCCATAAGTTTTTGTATGTTGTGATTTCATTTTCATCTCCAAGTATTATATAATTTCCTTTGTAATTCTTCTTTGACTCTCTTGTTGTTTAAGAATGTGTTTCCAGTTGTTCTAGATTTTCCTTCTGTAGTTTTCTAGTTTTTCTAGTTTTCTAATTTTCCTTCTGTAGTTGATTTATAATCATCTCATTGTGGTTGGAAAAGATACTTTGTGTAATATATACTTAAATATATTAAATACTTCCCTGGTGGCGCAGCAGATGAGAATCTACCTGCCAACGCAGGGAACATGGTTTCAGTCTCTGGTCCAGGACGATTCCACATGCTGTGGAGCAACTAAGCCAGTGTGCCACAACTACTTAGGCTGTGTACCACAACTGCTGAAGCCCGTACGCCCTAGAGCCTGTGCTCCAAAACAAGAGAAGCCATCACAATGAAAAGCCCACACACCACAACGATTAGCCCTGGCTCTCCACAACTAGAGAAAACCTGTGCAAAGTAATGAAGACCCAGCAGAGCCAAAAACAAACAAATAAATATATTGAGCTTTTGTGGCCTAGCCTGGAAATCATCTATCCTGGAGAAGGTACCACCTGCTATTGAGAAAATCATATATTATTATTTTTGTTTTTTTTTTTAATACTCTTGTTTGATGGAGTATTCTATATACATCTAGATGATTTATGGGTTGTTTAAGTCCTCTATTTTCTAACTTATTTCCTATCTAGTTGTTCTATCCATTACCAGAGTGAAATCTCACCTTATTTTTGTATAACTATGTTTCTCCCCTCAAGTCTGTTAATTTTTGCTTCTTATATTTTGAGGATCTGTTATTAGGTGCATACATGATTATAATTGTTATAGCTTCTTGCTCTATTGAAACTTTCATTATAGTCTCTTGTAATTTTTTTTAAACTTTTTTACTCTGTATTGGGGTATAACCAGTTAACAATGTTGTGATAGTTTCAGCTAAACACCAAAGGGACTCAGCCATAAATATGCACGTATCCATTCTTCCCCATCTTGTAATCTTTTTTTAAAATTTAAAGTCTATTTTGTCTGATATTAATATAACTACCCACCTTTAGGTTATTCAGTTCAGTTGCTCAGTCGTGTCCAACTCTTTGTGACTCCATGAACTGGAGCACACCAGGCTTCCCTGTCCATCACCAGCTCCCGGAGTCCACCCAAACCCGTGTCCATTGTGTCAGTGATGCCATCCAACGTTCTCATCCTCTGTTGTCCCCTTCTCCCCCTGCCTTCAGTCTTTCCCAGCATCAGGTATCTTTTTCTATCCTTTCATGTTCAATCTCTTTGGGTCTTTAGATCTGTAGTGAGTTTCTTATAGAAGGCATGGATCATTGGCTTTTTAAAATTTATTTTGTCTATCCCTAACTTTTGATAAGATGGTTTAATCCACTTACATTTAAAGTAATTACTGATAAGGAGGGTTTAGCTTTTGCTATTTGTTTTCTATTTGTATTAAAACTTTTTCCCCTTCATTCTTTTTGATGTTGTCATCTTTTGTTTTATAAATTTTTTTTAGTGAAATGCTTTAATTCCCTTCTCATTTCCTTTTGAGTATATCCTATACTTATTTTCTTTGTGTTTATCATGTGAATTGCACATAGCATTATAAAGTTATCACTCTTAAATTGAATTTATACCAGTTAAACTCTAATAGCATACAACTCTGCCCCTCTAACTTCCCTGGTGGCTCAGACAGTAAAGCATCTGCCTACAAGGTGGGAGGCCTGGGTTTGATCCCAGGGTTGGGAAGATCCCTTGGAGAAGGAAATGACAGCCCAATCCAGTACCTTTGCCTGGAAAATCTCATGGACAGAGGAGCCTGGTAGGCTACAATCCGGTAGGCTACAATCCATGGGGTCACAAAGAGTTGGACACGACTAAGCAACTTTCATTTTACTTCACTTCATTTCAGATAATAATAAATAATAAGCCAAAATTACATCAATACTAGGTTTTATAATTTCCCATGTATTTGCTTTATATCAAAGATTTTTTATTTTCTTCATGTAGTTTTGATTACTTTGATTTCAACCTGAAGGACTCCCTTTAGCATACCTCATAAAACAGTTCTAGTGGTAATGTACTTCCTCAGCTTTTATCTGACAATGTCTTAATTTCTTCCCCATCGTTTCTGTAATTTTTTTTTCTTTTGACTGGGACATGCTTTTCCTATTTATTTGTATGCTTTATGATATTTTTTATTGAAAATTGGACATCTGAATCTTATACTGTGATCAGTTTAGAAATAAATTCTTTTTCTCTCCTAGGGTTGTTGCTTGTTTTTAGAGTTGTATGGTATTTACCATGTGCCAGGGATCAGCCTGAGGTATAATTCTTAGGTCCTTTCAGGTCTTTTCTGAACTTGCATCGTTTTATAGACATGCTTGGTGACTTGCTGCTGAAGCTGAAATTCCAATACTTTGGCCACCTGAGGCAAAGAACTGACTCATTGGAAAAGACCCTGATGCTGGGAAAGATTGAAGGCAGGAGGGGAAGGGGACAACAGAGGATAAGATGGTTGAAAGCCATAATCAACTCAATGGACATGAGTTTGAGCAAGCTCCAGGAGATGGTGAAGGACAGGGAAGCCTGACACGCTTCAGTCAATGGGGTCACAAAGAGTCAGACACGACTGAGTGACTGAACTGAACCTGGTGACCTTCTAAGTTCCCTTGAAAATACAATTGCATTCAATTTCCTAATCTTTAAATGTCTGGCTTCCAAAAGGAGAAAAAAGAAAAGTGAGGGGAAAAACCCTGAAATTGCCTCTAAATCCCCTGAAAGCTGCATCTGCTCGGTGGAGGTTACAACAGTGGTAGCTGGTCTTTGTGTCTACACCCCTGTGATTTGAAATAGCAATTCACAATCATAACAGATCTCTCATATTTGGAGGATAAGATTCTTATTGCCCTCTCTGTCTTTTCTAAGCTGCTCTAGGAACACTTCTGTCACAGATGTGGAGGGTAAAAAATGAGTAGCTGCTACCACGTCTTACAAATACCTCAGAAAAGAAGAGAAGCTAAACAAGGAAAAAAGGAAAGACATATCCATTTGAATGCACGTTCCAAAGAATACCAAGGAGAGATAAGAAAGCCTTCCTCAGTGATCAATGCAAAGAAATAGAGGAAAACAATAGAAGGGGAAAGACTAGAGATCTCATCAAGAAAATTAGCCGTTATCATGGGAACATTTCATGCAAAAATAGGTTCAATAAAGGACAGAAATTGTATGGACCTGACAGAAGCAGAAGATATTAAGAAGAGGTGGCAAGAATATACAGAACAACTATACAAAAAGATCTTCATGACCCAGATAACCACAATGGTATGATCACCCACCTAGAGCCAGACATCCTGGAATGTGAAGTCAAGTGGGCCTTAGGAAGCATCACTACGAACAAAGCTAGCAGAGGTGATGGAATTCCAGTTGAGCTATTTAAAATCCTAAAAAATGATGCTGTGAAAGTGCTGCACTCAATACGCCAACAAATCTGGAAAACTCAGCAGTGGCCACACGGCTGGAAAAGATCTGTCTTCATTCCAATCCCAAAGAAAGGAAATGCCAAAGAATGTTCAAACTACCACACAATTGCACTCATCTCACATGTCAGCAAGGTAATGCTCAAAATTCTGCAAGCCAGGCTTTAACAGTACATGAACCGTGAACTTCTGGATGTTCAAGCTGAATTTAGAAAAGGCAGAGGAACCAGAGATCAAACTGCCAACATCCACTGGATCGTTGAAAAAGCCAAAGAGTTCCAGAAAAACATCTATTTCTGCTTTATTGACTACGCCAAAGCCTTCGACTGTGTGGATCACAAGAAACTGGAAAATTCTGAAAGAGATGGGAATGCTAGACCACCTTACCTGCCTCCTGAGAAACCTGTATGCAGGTCAAGAAGCAACAGTTAGAACTGGACGTGAAACAACAGACTGGTTCCAAATTGAGAAAGGAGTATGTCAAGGCTGAATAGTGTCACCCTGCTTATTTAACTTATATGCAGAGTATTTCATGCAAAATGCCAGGCTGGATGAAGCATAAGCTGGAATCAAAATTGCCAGGAGAAATATCAATAACCTCAGATATGCAGATGACACCAACCTTTATGGTAGAAAGAGAAGAGGAACTAAAGAGCCTTTTGATGAAAGTGAAAGAGGAGAGTGAAAAAGTTGGCTTAAAACTCAGCATTCAGAAAACTAAGATCATGGCATCAGTCCCATCACTTCATGGCAAATAGATGGGGAAACAGTGACAGACTTTATTTTGGGAGGCTCCCAAATCACTGCAGATGGTGATTGCAGCCATGAAATTAAAAGACGCTTGCTCTTTGGAAGAAAAGTTATGACCAACCTAGACAGCATATTAAAAAGCAGAGACATTACTTTGCCAACAAAGGTCCTTCTAGTCAAAGCTATGATTTCTCTGGTAGTCATGTATGTATGTGAGAGTTGTACTATAAAGAAAGCTGAGCGCAGATGAATTGATGCTTTTGAACTGTGGTGTTGGAGAAGACTCTTGAGAGTCCCTTGAACTGCAAGGAGATCCAACCAGTCCATTCTAAAGGAAATCAGTCCTGAATATTCACTGGAAGGACTGATGCTGAAACTGAAACTCCAATACTTTGGCAACCTGATACAAAGAACTGACTCATTGGAAAAGACTGGGAAAGGTTGAAGGCAGGAGAAGGGGACGACAGATAATGAGATGGAAGGGTGGCATCACTGACTTGGTGGACATGAGTTTGAGCAAGCTCTGGGAGCTGGTGAAGGACAAGGAAGACTAGAGTGCTGCAGGCCTTGGAGTTGCAAAGAGTCTGACATGATGGAGTGCCTGAACTGTTATGCTGCTGCTGCTGCTAAGTCACTTCAGTTGTGTCCGACTCTGTACGACACCGTGGACAGCAGCCCACCAGGCTCCCCCATCCCTGGGATTCTCCAGGCAAGAACACTGGAGTGGGTTGCCATTTCCTTCTCCAATGCATGAAAGTGAAAAGTTAAAGTGAAGTTGCTCAGTCGTGTCCGACTCACCGACCCTATGGACTGCAGCGTACTAGGCTCCTCCATCTATGGGATTTTCCAGGCCAGAGGACTGGAGCGGGGTGCCATTGCCTTCTCTGGAACTATTATGCTAAAGGTTTCAATTGAATGAAATTGGTAGCACTAGTGGTAAAGAATATGCCTTCCAGTGCAGGTAGATGTAAGAGATGTGGGTTTGATCCCTGGGTTGGGAAAACCCCCTGAAGGAGGGCATGGCAGCCCACTCCAGTATTCTTGCCTAGAGAATCCCATGGACAGAGGAGCCTGGTGGGCTACAGTCCATAGGGTCACAAAGAGTCGGACACTAGTGAAGCGACTTAACACACACTCACCAAGAATTTACTGGTCAAGATTTCCTTTGAAATATGGAACCTATTGAATAGACGCCAGAATTTCAAGACAGTTAAATCAGATAGATTCTGCCAAAACAGCTTTGCCTAGTTGGACTGATAGATTCCTCATGCTTTCTGCTCAGCCATTTCCCTGGATACACCCCTCTTGCCTGAATTTTTTTTTAACTTTTTTTAAAGACCAGTGCTGGGTCTTGCTGCACATAGGCTTTATCAAGTTTCTCAGTGGGGTCTGCTCTTTGTGACATGTGGGCTTCTCATTGCAATGGCTTTTCTTGTTGCAGAGCACAGGCTCTAGGTGCACGGCCTGCAGTTGTTGCAGCACGTGGGCTCAGTAGTTGCATTGTGCAGGCTCTACGGGGAAGACTCAGTAGCTGTAGAGCAGGGGCTTAGTCGCTCTGCAACATGTGAAGTCTTCCCAGACCAGGGATTGAACCTATGTTCCCTGTATTGACAGGCAGAATCTTACCCACTGCACCACCAGGGAAGTCCCTTGTTTGATATTTTTCAATCAGTTATCAGATATTATAAATTTTATCTTTTTAGGTGTTGGGTATTTTTTTTCGAATCCTATAAATATTCTGAACTAACTTAGTTAAGTTATGCAGAAGTATTAATAGTTTGAGCTTTTTAAACCTTCCTTTTGTGCATTCTTATGGGAGAAAAAGAAATAGCAGCATTTTGTTGTTGTCTGTCACTCAGTCCCGTCTGACTCTTTGCAAACCCATGGACTGCAGCATGCCAGGCTTCCCTGTCCTTCACCATCTCCCAGAGCTTGCTCAAACTTATGTCCATTGGACTGATGATGCCATCCAACCATCTCATCCTCTGTCACCCCCTTCTCCTCCTGCCTTCAATCTTTCCCAGCCTCAGGGTCTTTTCCAGTCAGTTGGCTCTTCTCATCAAGTGACCAAAGTATTGGAGCTTCAGCTTTTGCATCAGTCTTTCCAATGAATATTCAGGGTTGATTTCCTTTAGGATTGACTGGTTTGATCTTGCTGTCCAAGGGACCCTCAAGAGTCTTTTCCACACATGCCTCTGACCATTCCTCGGGTTTCTTTCCTTCAGCCTCCACATTACATTCCAGCACCTCTGGAGCGCTGTGTTTCTCAGGCAAGAATACTGTAGGGGGTTATCATTTCCTTCTCCAGGGGATCTTCCCAACCCAGGGATGGAACCTGCCTCTCTTTCATTGGCGGGCAGATTCTTAACTACTGAGCTATCTGGGAAGCCTGCAACAACATTTAATTTCTCACAATTTAAAGGTCAGAAATTCTAGAAGTTTGAAATCTGCAAACCACTGGACTGGTTGTCAGCAGGGCTACATTTCTTCTAGACTCTGTCTGAGAATCCATTCCTTGTGTCTTGCAGTTTCTTGTAGCTGCTGACATTCCTTGGCTGTGGCCACAACACTCCAACCTCCAGCTTTAAATCTCTTTCTGCTCCATCCTCACATTGAACCTTCTCCTATGTGTCTAAATATTGCCCTTTCTGCCTCCATTTTATAAGGACACATGTGTTTGCAATAGGGTTCTCCTAGATAATCCAGGATAATCTCTCCACTCCAAGATCATAAATTTAATCACACCTGCAAGACCCTTTTTCCATATAAAGTAATATTTACACATTCCAGAAAGAGAGTAAGACACTGTGGGGCCCTCTCTGGTACAAATCCTTTCCATGTCCCCAGTTTCTTATTTGCAGGAGAAAAGGCTTCAGCCTCCGTGACTTTCCCTATGTTCCAAAGGGCAGATTCAAATAGTTGCTAATCAGAGAAGGGAGGGAATTTAGAAACAAAGGAGGAGCAGCCTAGGCACAACAGTGCAGTCTGGGGGCAGGTCAGATTCCTCCTCAAGAAATATTCATAACTATCCTTCTTCTGCAGGTAGTAAGGCCTCTGTCCAGATGGAGGGTGGTAACTTAAGGCTGAGCACAAGATTCCTAGAGAACTGCCCTGTGACCATAACCACCAAACAGTCAGAAGAAAGTCACACACACTGCAGCCCTCACCCCCGATTTTGCCTATAAAAACTTCTCCCCCAAACCATTGGAAAGTTACGGGTTTCTGAGCAGGAGCCACCCTTTCTCCCTGCTCGACCCTGCAGTAAACCTTTTTCTGTTCCAGCATTTCCTTTTGTTTGGCCTCACTGTGTGTTGGGCAGATGAACTTGTGTTTGTTAACAATATTTTTGCAGGAGGGACATCATTCAGTTTACTATTGTGTTAAAAGCATACAGACTTTTCAGAATAGTATTTATCTTTGGACATTGGGAAAGCGATGCAGTTGATATTGGGAACACAGGAACCTTTAAGGATTTTCTGTTTCTTCGGCTGGAGAATAGGTGCATGCATGCATGCAAAGTTGCTTCAGTTGTATACAACTCTTTGCGACCCTTTGGACTGTAGCCTATCAGGCTCCTCTGTCCATGGGATTCTCCAGGCAAGAATACTGGAGTGGGTTGCCATATGTTCATTTTGTTGTTGTAGGAAGGGAGACCCCTTCCTGGGCCCTGAGAGTGGCTCTTATCTAAACCCAGAAAGAACGGTTTGAGGAGATGCATGTGCTGACAAAGCAAGTGACTTTATTGGAAAGGGCAACCCAGCGGAGAGCACCAGGGTCAGGGAACCCAGGAGCACTGCTCTGCCTTGTGGCTGACAGTCTCGGGTTTTATGGTGATGGCATTATTTTCTGGGTTGTCTTTGGCCACTCATTCTGACTCAGGGTCCTTCTTGGTGGTTCACAAACTGCTCAGCCAAGATGGATGCCAGCGAGAAGGATTCTGGGAGGTAGTAGTACAGGTGGTGTCTCCTTTTGACCTTTCCTGAACTTTTCCAGTTGGTCGTGGCTTGTTAGTTCCATGTTCCTTACCAGGATCCACTGTCCTAAAATAATTCACGCTAATGGTGCTTGGGCGGGGTGGGCAGTTTCAGTCAGTGTGCTTTCCCTAGCTCTGCGATTGTTATTATCTGCTTCTCAGATTCTATCCTGCTGCAGGTTATGGTGCTTTCTCTACTCATCTTCTTGCTTTGACCCTTTCACCTCTGTGGCACATGTTTCTAACATGTCTGTCTGGTGACAGATGCCAGGCTCCTCTGTCCTCCACCATCTCCTGGAGTTTGCTCAAATTCATGTCCGTTGAGTTGGACATGAATCTCATTCATGTCCATGAATCTAACCATCTCATCCTCTACCGCTCCCTTCTCCTTTTGCCTTCAATATTTCCCAGCATCAGGGTCTTTTTCTCTTCACATTAGGTGGACAAAGTGTTGAAGCTTCAGCTTCAGCATCAGTTCTTCCAATGAATATTCAGGGTGTGGCACATAGCAAGCACTTAATAACCTGGTAGCACTTAAAGTGTTTACCATGTTATGTATGGTATAAGTTTATCTATGGATTATCTCATTTAATCCCCAGAATAATTCAAAAGGGATAGGTATTACTATTAATCTTATTTCACAGATGAGGAAACTAACAATATGTGAGGCACAACTGAAGCGACTTAGCAGCAGCAGCAGCAGCAGCAGAGGCTGGCCTAAAGGTCATGGTTGTTATACATAGTGGGTCCTGGAATCAAATCCAAGTATTCTGTGATTCTACTGCCTTTTAAAAAAAAAATAGGGTAAAATTCACCTTTTTTGTTGTACTGTTCGAGAATTCTGACAAAGACATATAGATGTGCAATCACCACCAAAATTCAGATTTAAAACAGTTTTAACTCCTTGAAAATTCCCCTTACACCCTTCCATGGCCACCCTTTTCCTGGCTGATAGCCTCCTGAAGCCATTAGTTTTCTGTGCTTATGGTTTTCCTTTCCTGAATGCCATACAAATGAAATCATACCCTATGTCACTTGAATCTATCACTAGTTGAAAGATACTTGAGTTGTTTCTAGTTTGGAGCAATTATGAATAAAGTCACTATAAACATTCCATGTATGAATTCCTTTATAAACATAAGTTTTCATCTCTTGGCTAAATACCTAGAAATGGTATTGCTAGGTCCTGTGGTAGTATACCTTTATAGGAAATTGTCAAACTGTTGTCTTAAATGGCTTTACTATTTTGCATTCCCATCAGAAAACTGTAAGAGTTCCAGTTGCTCTTCATCCTTGTTTGTACTTAGTATTGTCACTATTTATTTAGTTCTTCTTGATTTCTTTCATCAATGGCTTTGTAATTTTCAATGTATAATTTTCTTGTTAAATTTGTAAATATTTCATGTTCTAGTGTAATTGCAGATGATAGTTTTATTAAATTTCAAATTCTAATTGTTTATTGCTAGTGTATAGAAGTATGATTTTGATGTTTATATACTGGCAGCTTTTAAAAGATATATTCCTTTGGGAATTTTTATACAGTTTTTTATTTGTTTAATTTTTGTTTTGTTTTTGGTTTTGTTTGATGTGTGAATGGAAACCTTTTTATTTCTCCTTTTTCAATTAATATTCTTTTGTTTCCTCTTTTTACCTTATTGCATTGGGTAGGACCTTGAAAAAAGATTGAATAAAAAGGAATCCTTAGAGCAATTTAGGCTTTCACCATTAAGTATAATGTTAGCTGTAAATTTTTTGTAAATGTTCATCAGTTTAGGGAAGCTATCCTTATTACTAATTTGTTATAAAATTTTAAAAAAATAGTGAATAAATGTTGAATTTTGTCAACTGTTTTTTCTGCATCTATTGAGATGATCATATTCTTCTTCTTAGTCTATTGATATGGTTATTTACACTTATTAGTTTTCCTGTTCTGAAATAGCCTTATGTTCTAATAATAAACCCCACTTGTTTATACTGTTGTATTTTTAGTACATTGTTTGATCTAATTTCTAATATTTCGTTTAGCATTTTTGTGACTGTGTTCATAAAGAATATTGATATAGTTTATTTTCTTATGTCTTTATCTGGTGTTGGCATCAGGATAATACTGGCCTCAAAGAATAAGTTGTGAAATGTTTTTCCCACTTCAGATTTCTGGAAGAATTTATGAGCAACTACTTAGCTTGTAGTGTATTCTTCATCACTTGACCTAGCCAACTCTGTCTCGGTTCTCCTATATATCTGACACATTATTTGTGGCAACTAGATCTTCTGTTTCTTATTGCAATATTTCCAGCACCTAACATCTGATTACTCCTTTTATATATTAAAACATTTTTATCTAATTTTAATTGTGGTAGAATGCACATAACGTAAATTTTACCATCCTAATCATCTCTAAGTATACAGTTCAGTACTACTAAGTATAATCACATTGTCATGCAATCAATATCCAGAACTTTTTCACTTTTTTTTTGGCAGCACTGCGCAGCAGTGAGAGAGTGGAGTCCTAACCACTAGACACTGGGGAATTTCCTTAGAACTTTTTCATCTTCCAATACTCCAGTTCCTTCTTCCCTCTCACCTTTGGAAACCATCATTTTATTTATTTCTGTAAATTCAACTAATCTACATACCTCATATTAGTGAAATCATACAGTATTTTTTTTAAATGTGGACCATTAAAGTCTTTATTGAATTTGTTACAATATTTCTTCTGTTTTTTTATGTTTTGGTTTTTCGGCTGAGAGACATGTGGGATCTTAGCTCCCCAGTCAGGGATGGAACCCATACCCTCTGCATTGGAAGGAGAAATCATAACCACTGGACCACGTAGAGAGTCCCCAGTATTTGTTTTTTATGACTGACTTGTTTCACTTAGCTTAATGTCTTTTTTGGGGGAAGAGTTGCTGTGCTGGAGCTTCATTATGATGACCACACTTCTCTAGTTGTGGTACACAGGCTTAATTGCCCCCAAGACATGTTCAATCTCAGTTCCTTGAACAGAGATCTAACCCACTTTACTTGCATTTGAAGGCAAATTTTTTTTAACTTTTATTTGCATTTATTCTTTGCAGCATTTATTCCTGGGCCATAAGTTTTTGTTTCTTCAGTTTTGAAGGCAGATTCTTAACCACTGGACTACCAGGGAAGTCCCAGCTTAGCTTAATGTCTCATGGTTTAACCACATGTGTGCTCAGATGCTCAGTCATGTCTGACTCTGCGACCATATGGACTGTAGCCTGCCACGCTCCTCTGCCCATGGGATTTACTGTTTCAGAATGTCCTCCCTTTTTAAGGCTGAATAATGTTTCACTGCAAATATAATCTACATTTTGTTATCCATTCAGCTGTCAATGCACACTTGGGTTGCTTCTATCTCTTGACTATTGTGTATAATACTATTATGAACATAGGTGTATGACTATCTGATAGGGTGCCTGTTTTCAGTTATTTTGGGTGTATACTCAGAAGTAGAATTGCTGGATCATATAGTAATTCTATTTTTAATATTTTGGGGAACTGCAAATACAGTTTCCATTGTGGCTGCACTATTTTAGATTCCCACAAATAGTGCATAGGAGTTCCAATTTTCAGATCCTTACCAATATTTGTTCAGTTCAGTTGAGTTCAGTTCAGTCACTCAGTCATGTCCAACTCTTTGTGACCCCATGAATTGCAGCACACCAGGCCTTCTTGTCCATCACCAACTCCCAGAGTTCACTCAAACTCATGTCCATCAAGTCGGTAATGCCATCCAGCCATCTCATCCTCTGTCGTCCCCTTCTCCTCCTGCCCCTAATCCCTCCCAGCATCAGAGTCTTTTCCAATGAGTCAACTGTTCGCATGAGGTG
>SJYA01000775.1:503393-528672 GCA_006410615.1 Neotragus moschatus
TAGTCAATAAAGCAGAAATAGATGTTTCTCTGGAAATCTCTTCCTTTTTCCATGATCCAGCGAATGTTGGCAATTTGATCTCTGGTTCCTCTGCCTTTTCTAAAACCAGCTTGAACATCTGGAAGTTCATGGTTTACATATTGCTGAAGCCTGGCTTGGAGAATTTTGAGCATTACTTTACTACCATTTGTTTTTCATAGTAGCCATCTAAATGGATATGAAGTGATATATCACTGTGGTTTTGATTTGCATTTACCTAATGGATGTGAGTAAAGTAATGCTTTACGTGAGTAAAGTAATGCTTTACGCGAGTAAAGTAATGCTCAAAATTCTCCAAGCCAGGCTTCAGCAATACACAAACCATGAACTTCCAGATGATCAAGTTGGTTTTAGAAAAGGCAGAGGAACCAGAGATCAAATTGCCAACATCCACTGGATCATCGAAAAAGGAAGAGATTTCCAGAGAAATATCTAATTCTGCAGGAGGAAAAGGGGACAACAGAGGATGAGATGGCTGGATGGCATCACCGACTCAATGGAGGTGAGTTTGAGTGAACTCTTGGAGATGGTGATGGGCAGGGAGGCCTGATATGCTGCATTTCACGAGGTCACAAAGAGTCGGACACGACTGAGCGACTGAACTGAACTGAACTGAATGATTAGTGATGTTGAGCTATTATTCATATGTTTGTTGGCCATTGATGCTGTTGTTGTTGTTCAGTTGCTAAGTTTTGACCAACTCTTTGCAACCCCATGGACTACAGCATATCAGCCTTTCCTGTCCTTCACTATCTCCTGGAGTTTACTCCAACTCATGTCCTTTAAGTTGGTGATGCCATCCAACCATCTCATCCTCTTTGCCCCCTTCTCTTCTTTGTCTCAATCTTTCCCAACACCAGGGTCTTCTCTAATGAGTCCACTCTTCACAACAGTTGACCAAAGTATTGGAGCTTCAGCTTCAGCATCACAACTTCCAATGAATATTCAGGGTTAATTTCCTTTACGATTGACTAGTTTGATCTCTTTGCTGTCCAAGGGACCCTCAAGAGTCTTCTCCAGCACCACAGTTCAAAAACATCAATTCTTCAGCACTCAGCCTTCTTTATGGTTGAGCTCTCACATCCAAACATGACTACTGAAGAAACCATAGCTTTACCTATATGGCCTTTTGTCAGCAAAATAATGTCTCTGCTTATTAATATGCTGTCTAGGTTTGTCATAGCTTCTCTTCCAAGGACCAAAGGCCTTAATTTCGTGGACGTTTATACATCTTTTTTGAATGTCTATTCAAGTCCTTTTCCCATTTATGAATTGGGTTATTTATTTATTTGATGTGAGTTGTAAGAATTCTTTATATATTGTAGTATTAACCCTTCATTAGATATATGATTTGCAAATTCTTTTTTCCCCACTCCATAGGTTGTTTTTTTACTCTGTGAATTGTGTTCTTTGATGCAGCAAAGTTTTACATTTTGATTTGTTGGCTCAGTGGTGAATCATCTGCCTGCAATGCAGGAAATGCGGGTTCATTCCCTGGGTTAGGAAGATCCCCTGGAGAAGGAAATGGCAACCCACTCCAATATTCTTGTCTGAAAAATTCCATGGACAGGTTCCTGGCGAGCTATAGTCCATGGGGTGGCAAAAAAGTCAGACACGACTTAGTGACTAAACAATCTATTTTTACTTTTGTTGCCTGTACTTTGGGTACCAAATCCAATGTCATGAAGCTTTTCTCTATATGTTTTCTATGTTTTATAGTTTTAGGTCTTATGCTTAGGGTTTTTTTTATTCATTTTGAGTTAATATTTGTATATGATTTAAGAGTCATACTTCATTCTTGCGTGGGAGTATCCAGTTTTCCCAACATCATTTGTTGACAGATTGTCCTCTCCCATTAAAAAGCCTTGACACTCTTGTCAAAAATTATTTGACCAGGGACTTTCCTAGTGGCCCAATGGCTAAGACTCCATACTCCCAATACAGGGGATCGGGGTTCAATCCCTGGTCAGGGAACTAGATCCCATATCCCCCAACTGAGAGTCCAAGTCCCGCAACTGTAGATTGTGCACACTACAGAAGATCCAAGATTCCGAGTGCCATAACTAAGACCCAGAACAGCCAAATAAACTTTTTTCAAGTTAAAAAAAATTATTTAACCATATGTGTGAAAGTTTGTTTCTGGGCTTTGTATTCTATATGTCTCTTAAAATTAAAATATGCCATTTAACTACTGTAAATTTACAATAATAATTGAAAATGAGATGTATGAGATCTCCAACTTCATTCTTCAAGACTGTTTTGGGTATTTGGGGTTCTTTGAGATTCCACATGAATCCTAAAGATGTACTTCTATTTCTGCAAAATCACTGAGGTTTTGCTAAGGAGTGCATTAGCTGTAGA
This sequence comes from Neotragus moschatus, assembly GCA_006410615.1. Lineage (NCBI taxonomy): Eukaryota > Metazoa > Chordata > Mammalia > Artiodactyla > Bovidae > Neotragus > Neotragus moschatus. The sequence goes on from SJYA01000775.1 coordinate 505,794, forward strand.
TTTGTTCAGTAGCATTAATGTTTTAACATTGTCTTTTGCCTTCTTGGTTGTATATTATGAATAATTTTATTCTTTTGATGCTACTGTAAGTAGAATTGTTCTGTTAATTTCCTTTTCAGATTTTAAAAAGTTTTTTATTTAAAAATTTTTTATTAAAAAATTTTTATTTATTTATTATTTTTGGCTGTGCCGGGTCTTCGCTGCTGCGTGCAGACTTTCTCTAGTTGTGATGCACAGACTTCTCATTGCAGTGGCTTCTCTGGTTTGGCGCACAGACTCTGGGGTGCATGGTCTCAAGTAACTGGGATGCTAGGGCTTAGTTGCCCTGTGGCATGTGGAATCGTCCCCAAGCCAAGGATCAAACCTGGGTCCCCTGCGTTGGCAGGCAAATTCTTAACCACTGAACTACCAGGGAAGTCCACAATTGATTTTTTAAATTCAATTTATTTCAACTAAACTAAAAAAAAAAAAAAGTTCACCCACTTTTCATGCCATCACTACCGCCACCTCTGGTAACAATCAAATTCTTCTCTGTAGCTATGAACTTAGTCTTATTTTAGATTTCACATGTAAGAAAGATCATATGGTATTTCTCTTCCTCTGACTTATTTCTCTTAGTGTAATGCCCTCAAAGTCCATCCATGTTGTTGCAAATGGAAAACCTTTATCTTTTTCTACAGATGAATACTATTTCATTGTATATTTGTGTAGGTGTATATAATACACATAATAATATAATACACACACATTTATCTGCTCATTATGAACTCTGGGAGTTGGTGATGGACAGGGAGGCCTGGAGTGCTGCAATTCATGGGGTCGCAAAGAGTCAGACACGACTGAGCGACTGAAATGAACTGAACTGAACTGATGTAGTATACATACATTTATCTGCTCATTATTGATGGGTGCTTGGATCCTTTCCATATTTTGGCTATTGTAAATAATGCTACAGTGAACATATGAATACGTATTTGTTTTCTAATTACTATTTTTGTTTTCTACAGCTAAATACCCAAAAGCAGAATTCCTGGATCATATTGTAGTTCTATTTTTAATTTTTTGAGGAACCTCCATTTTGTTTTCCATAGTTATTGTTATTCAGTCACTAAGTCATGTCTGACTCTGAGACCCCATGGACTGCAGCACACCAGGCCCCTCTGTCCTCCAATATCTCCCAGAGTTTTCTCAAATTCATTTCCATTGAGTTGGTGATGCTGTCTAGCCATCTCATCTCCTGCTGCCCCCTTCTTTTGCCATCAATCTTTCCCAGCATCAGAGTCTCCAGTGAGTCAGCTCTTAGCATCAGGTGGCCAAAGTATTGGAGCTTCAGCTTTTTTTTTCCATAGTGGCTGCACCAATTTACCCCACTAACAATGCATGAGGATTTCCTTTTCTTCACATCCTTGCCAATACTAACAAGTGTTATTATTTCCGATCTTTTTGATGATAGTCATTCTAACAGGTGTGTGGTACATTTCATTGTGATTTTGATTTGCATTTTCCTGATGATTAATGACAGTAATTATCTTCTTATGTACCCATTGAACATCTATATGTCTTTGTTGGAAAAATGTCTATGTAGATCTTCTGTCCATATTTTTTTTTTTGTCCATATTTTAATCAGATTGTTTGGGTCTTTGCTGTTGAGTTGTATGAGTTCTTTACATATTTTGAATATTACCCCCTTATCAGACATATGATTTGCAAATATTTCCCCCCAGTCAGTAGGTTGCTTTTTCATTTTGTTAATGGTTTCCTTTGCTGTGAAGAAGCTTTTTAGTTTGATGCAGTCCTACTTGTTTATTTTTGCTTTTGTTATCTTTGCTATTGGTGTGAAATCCAAAAAATTATCACCAAGAACAATGTCAAGGAGATTACTGCCTATGTGATTTCTTCCGGAATTTTTCTAGTTTGAGGTCTTACATTCAAGTTTTTCATCCATTTTGAGTTAATTTTTATGCATGGTGCAAGATAGCAATCCCCAGTTTCTTTCTTCTGTATGTGACTGCCCAGTTTTTCCAGCACCATGTGTTGAAAAGACTGTCCTTTCCCCAGTGCATATTCTTGGCTGCTTTGTTGTAAATTTACCATTATGTGTATATGGGTTTATTTCTGGACTTTCTTGTCTATTCCATTGATTTGTGGGTCTATTTTTATGCCAATATCATATTGTTTTAATTTCTATAACTTTGTACTATTGTTTGAAATCAAGGAGCTCCAGCTTTGTTCTTCTTTCTCAGTATTGCTTTAGCTATTCAGAGTCTCTTATGATTTCATACAAATTTTAGGGCTTTTTGTTCTATTTCTATAAAAAATGTTATTGGAATTGTGAAAATGATTGCTTTCTATGTGCAGACTGCTTTGGGTGGTATGAATATCTTAATTCTTAGGAGAATTAACAATATTAATTTCTTCACTTCTTTCATTTATGTCTTTCATTTCCAATATATAGGTCTTTCACCTGAGTTAAATTTATTGCCAGGTATTTTATTTTTTGATGCAACTGTAAATGGGGTTATTTTCTTAATTTCTCTTTCTGATACTTCATTATTAGTATACAGAAAATTAAACATATCTATTCATTTATTAGGCTGCATCAAGTCTTAGTTTTGCAGGATCTTTGTTGTGCCGTGTGGAATCTTTTGTTGTAGTGCGTGGACTTTCTAGTTGTGGCATGTGGGCTGCAGAGTGCGCAGGCTCAGTAATTGTGGGGCATGGGCTAGGTTGCTCTGTGTCATGTGGGAGCTTAGCTCCCCAACCAGGATTCAAATGCATGTCCTTGCATTGCAAGGAGGATTCTCAACTACTGTGCCACCAGGGAAGTCCCAGAAAATTAAACATGTTTTTGTGTGTGTGTGTGATTTTGTATCCTGCAACTTTGCTGAATTCATTTATTTGTCCTAACAGGTTTGGGGTGTGTGTAAGCTTTAGAGTTTTCAACATATAAGATCATATCATCTGCAAACAAATATTATTTCTTTTCCAATTTTGATTTTTTAAAATTTATTTTTCTCCTGAATTACTCTGGCTAGGACTTCCAGTAATATGTTGAATAGAACTGATGAGAGTTGGACTCCTTTACTTGTTCCTAATCTTAGAGGAATAACTTTCAGATTTTCACCTTTCAGTATGATATTAGCTGTGGGCTTGTCATATATGACATTTATTATAGTGAAGTATTTTCCCTTTACACCTGCTTTGGTGAGAGCTTTCATCATGAAAGGGTGTTGAATATTGTTGCATGCTTTTTTTTGTATCAGTTGAGATGAGCATATGATTTTTTTTCCTTCATTTTGTTAATTTGGTGTGTATTNGTGGGCTTGTCATATATTACATTTATTATAGTGAAGTATTTTCCCTTTACACCTGCTTTGGTGAGAGCTTTCATCATGAAAGGGTGTTGAATATTGTTGCATGCTTTTTTTTGTATCAGTTGAGATGAGCATATGATTTTTTTTCCTTCATTTTGTTAATTTGGTGTGTATTTCACTCACTGATTTTCACATGTTGAACCATTTTTGTATCCGTGGAATAAATCCCACGTGTTTTCGGTATATAATTCTATTAATATGGTGCTAATCCTATTTAGTATTTTGTTGAGGATTTTTGCAACAAAATTTATAGAGATGTTGATCTGTAGTTTTTTTTTTTCTCTTGCAATATCTTTATCCATCTTGGTATGAGGGTAATTCTGGCCACAAAGAATGAATTGAGAAGAGTTCTTTTCCATTCTGTGGGAGAATATATGAGAAGTTGGTAATACTTTTTCCTTAATCACCATGTTATGTGTTAGTTTGTAATGTTATTCTTCATCACTTGGCTCATCAAACTTCGTCTCTGCTCTCCTGTATTTCTGACTTAATTTACTACAACTGCATTACCTATTTCTGACTGCAGTAATTCTAGCACCTAACATTTGATTACTCTTTTGGCATGGCGATTTGGCTTGCAAAATCCAAATCTCACTGCTATTGTAAGGAGTGTAGAGGAAGTTAGGTTATCTGAAGCAAAATTAAGAAAGTAATTGATAAAGTTGGAAAAGATGGAGCAGTGGTTCTCCATCTGTCAGATTTACTATGCCCTTTAAAAATATTTTTAACTTCCCTTTTGTTCCTCTGAAGTGAACTTCCTAGATAAAATATCTATACTCATACTTTAAGAAATTATTATATGAAAGTAAATAAAAGTGCTAAATTTAATAACATGCATTTCAATGTGTAAGTTCTAAGTCAAACTTCACTAGAAGACATTACAAAGATGTAGCAGAGGCTTGCATCTTTATGCAGAATTAAAATAAATATGAAAGCTATGAATATAGGCTGAAACAAATGCAGGTTTATTGCAGTGACACTACATACTATTAGCAATAGTGCATTGCTGGTTGGTACTATGGTGAACATTTTATTGGTGAATGGTGAAACTTTATTGGCGAAATCCTAAAGAACATTTTCCTTTGATTTGCATAATATTTGCATTCCTGGAAATTTCAGTAAGCAATTAAACTTGGTAGGAACTTACTTTCCATTTATACTTTAAAAAGAATAAGTTTCTAGGCTCAGGTAATTATAAACAGATTTTATGTAACCTATGTGAATATCCCATTGGACAGTGAAAATTTATGCGGGATGACCCAATTCTTAAATATGTATATTGTCCATTGCACATAGGGTGGGCTGGCACACCCTAGCACCCTTTACTAAGTGTAATGTCTTCCCTTCCATTCCTTGTTACAACCAAAGTGCTTCTTTTCTTTGGCAGACATTATGACCTTTTTTTTTTTGAAGCTTATATATTTATCTTTATTTTTTGGGTATGGAGGGTCTTCGTTGCTGTATGGGGGCTTTCTCTAGTTGTGGTGGTGGGGTGGGGGTTCTACTCTCTGCTGCAGTGTGTGGGCTTCTCATTGCAGTGGCTTCTCTTCTTGTGGGGCATGGGCTCCAGGCATACAGGCTTCAGTAGGTGCAGCATAGAGGTTCTATAATTGCAAGTCGTGGGCTCTAGAGCACTGGCTCAGTAGAAGGCTCGAGGGCTTAGTTGCTCTGCAGCATGTGTGATTTTTCTGGGACCAGGGATTGCACTGGTGTCCCTTGCCTTGCAATGCAGATTCTTAACCACTGAACCACCAGGGTAGTCCACCTCTCTCTCTCTCTTTTTTTTTTTTTTTTGGCTGAGCTGGGTCTTTTTTGCTTCACGTGGGCTTTCTCCAGTTGTGTGAGCGGGGTCTACTCTTTGTTGCAGTGCTCAGGCTTCTCTTGCAGCCGAGCAGCACAGGCTCTAGGAGCACGGGCTTCAGTAATTGTAGAACCTGGGCTCAGCAGTTGCAGTTCCAGGGCTCTGGAGTTGGGGTTCAGTAGCTGTGGTGCATGAGCTTAGTTGATCTGCTGCATGTGGACTATTCCTGGACCCAACATCGAACCCATGTCCCCTACATAAGAAGGCAGATTTCTATCCACTGTACCACCAGGAAGTCCCATAAATTTCTAAATGCCATATGTGAGGCAGTAATTACCCCCACTGAGAACTACTAGGATAAAGTGATGAACAGAAGAAATTTACTGATAGATTCTTGAAGAGGGGAAATAATGAAATAAAAGTCATGTTGTGGAATATTCCAATAGCTGCTTTTCAAGTGTAAGGGTTAATTTTTTAAAAAGTAATTTCCTTTAATTAGTTTGTTTATAGCAGCCATAGTCTATAAGGCATTTCACACGTTACATGTCTCAGATCAACTGTGAACTTAGCATCTCCATTATTTTACAGATGAGTCATGACTGTAGAAAATAATTTGTTAAAGAGTTATCTTTTTAAAAACAATTTTTATTTATTTTTCAGCTGTGCTGGGTCTTCGTTGCTGTGAGGGCTTTCTCTAGTTGCAGCAAGAGGAGGGCTATTCTCTAGTTTCAGGCTTCTCATTGAGGTGGGTTCTCTTGTGGGCTCTACAGAGAGGAGACCTCAGTAGTTGTGGTATATGGGCTTACTGCCCTATGGTATGTGGAATATTCCCAGACCAGGGATCGAACCCATGTCCTCTACATTGGCAGGCAGATTCTTAACCACTGGATCACCAGGGAAGTCCACTAAAAGTCATTTTAAGGAGGGAGCTAGAGTTAGAATCCAGATATAGTTTCAAACCAAATATTCTTTTCATTATATCATAGAAATTCTAGGATGAAGGCAGAGAAAAAAGAGGAAAATCTTAGACTTACAGAAAGATTAGAATTAAAAAGCTTTTGATTAGAGAGCTTTATAGTGACTATCACTGACATTCTGGGAAGAAAGGTGATCAAATCTTATTGTCAAACAGGATTTATTACTATGATCCCCCTTTTTATTCTTATAGTATCTTAATATGCAGCTGACAGACATAATGCAAAATGTGAAGCGTATAATAAATCGCTATATTGTGGATGAGAATATGCATGCTGGAAGGAAAATATCCCTTATAGAACATAAGAAACGGAGAGGAAGCTTGCTGGAGAAAATAGCTGCTTGTGCTAAGACTGCTGAAATTAAAGACAAGACTCTTGCCTACATTCTGGCCTGGTTGGAAGAATGGAGTAAGTTTCCAGAAGTGATTTAAAGTTAACAAAAAACCTACAGAACAGAATTATAAGTAAATTTTGAAGGATTAGAAGATTAAAGAAGGAAAGGCTAATATGGTTAAACAGTTGCTCTCTGTTTCAAAAAGAATAAAATAAGGAAAACAAGTTTGCTCACTTAGCATGCTCCTGCCCAGTGTCTTAATGCTTCCCAGTCCCTTGCCTGGAATATTTTCTACCAGGTAGCCACATGATTTATTCTCTGCTTATACTTCACTTTAAAATGAGGTGTTCTCTGACCGTCCTCATTCTCTACACCTGGCACTGTCTGTTATTCTTTACAATTTTTATTTTTGTGTATAGCTTTTCTTACCATCTGGCACACTTTATAATTAATAATTAATATTTTAAAAAATTTTGTTTGTTTCCTTTCACTAGAATATAAATAGTAATAAAGTCAGGGAATTTGTTTTATTCAATGCTGTGTCTTCAGCATCTAGAACAGTACAGGACAGAGAAGACTCTAGTTGAGTGAAAGAAAAAGAGAAATTTCATTTAGTTACAAGAAATCTCATATAACAGGGGTTATGAAGTACTAGAAAACTTACCAAGGGAGTTAATTAGGGTTTTAAGCCCCAGTATTAAAGCATATAATCACATTTTAGATGTTTATCCCTGATATCAGATAATTAAACCAATTAGACACCTTGGCATCCCACTCCAGTACTCTTGCCTGGAAAACCCCACGGACAGAGGAGCCTGGTGGGCTGCAGTCCATGAGGTCGCTAAGTGTCGGACACAACTGAGTGACTTCACTTTGACTTTTCACTTTCATGCATTGGAGAAGGAAATGGCAACCCACTCCAGTGTTCTTGCCTGGAGAATCCCAGGGATGGGGGAGCCTGGTGGGGAGGCTGTCTGTGGGGTCACACAGAGTCGGATACGATTGAAGCAACTTAGCAGCAGCAGCAGCAACTATATTTTAAGCATATTTTCATGCCCAAGATTTTCTGTTCAGTCTTCTATTCCAAGTCTTTTCTTTTTTCATTTCTTCACAGAGGAAAGCCTCAGAATAGAAATAGGTATAAGATATCTGTATTTCTCAATACTACAATATTGACTAGGTAGCCAATATTGTAAGCCTATATGGTTATAATTATTTTTCTGCACAAAAGTAATTTTTTTTACTCTCTTCAAGATGTCACTTTGTCTGAGATCACTGCAGTTGATATTGAAGAACACCATCACTGTTTAGCACAAATGGAGATGTTACCAGAAACATTCAAAGCTATTGAGAGCAATGTCAAGATACTAAGCAGAATTAGTACATATTTGATTGAAGAAAAGAAAAAACAAAAGAAAAAAATAGGTAAGAGTGCTCTAAGACATTGGATATAGATTTTACTTTTTCTAAAAAATAGCTTTATTGAGGTATAATTTACCATAAAATTTACCCACAATAGTTGTATAAGTCAATGGCTTTTAATACATTTAGAGTTGTGCAAGTATCGCCACAGTCTAACTTTGGAACATTTTATGATCCACAAAAGATCCCTCAGACCCATTTGCAGTCAATCCTCATTCCCACATTCAGCCCCAGACAATCAATAATCTATTTTCTATCTCAATATATTTGCCTTTCTTGGATATTTCATAAAATGGAATCATATTTTCACATAGTCCTTTAAGTCTGGTTTCTTTCATTTAGCATAATGTTTTGACATTCAGCCTTATTACAGAATGTAACACGTAGTCTTAGTTTGTAGTTTTTTCCTTTCTAGTGCCAATTGTACACTATTGTTTGCATATACCAAACCTTATTTATCCATTTACCTGTTTATTTGCATTGCTCTCACTTTTTCATTTTTTTGAATAATGCCACTATAAACACACATGTATGTTTTTGTATGAACATAAATTTTCATTTCTTTTTGGAGATACCTAGGAGCAGAATTTCTATGTCATTTATTTATCTACTGATGGTAAACATATATTTAACTTTTTAAGAAATTATTAGCTGATTTCCCAAGTGATAGCACCATTTCAATTTTCACCAGCAATGTATTAGGGTTCCACTTACTTCACATTTTCAACACTTGTTATTGTCTTTTTTTTTTTTTTTTAGTATAATTGCTTTACAATGTTGTGTTAGTTTCTACTGTCTTTTTAATTATAGCTTTCCTAATAGGTGTGAAGTGGTTTCTCATTGAGGCTTTAATTTGCATTTCCCTGACTAATGATGTTGAGCACTTTTTCATGTGCTTATTGGTCATTCCTATATTTTCTTTGATAAAACATCTATTCAAATACTTAATCATTTTCATTACTGAGTTTTAAGAGCTTCTTAGATATTCTGGATACAAGTCCTTTTTCAGAAAAGTAATTTGCAAATGTTTTCTCCCAGTCTGTGGCTTGTCTTTTCATTTTCTTAATGGTGCCTTGCAGCCCAAGAATGTTTAATTCTGATGAAGTTCCATCAGTTTACCTTTTTTTTTTTTTTTTCTTATGTGGATCCTGGTTTTAGTGTTGCATTAAGAACTTGTATCAGTCAGGGTTCAACTCTGAAAACAGAACCAAAAGGAGATTATATTTTATCTACCCATCTATCTAGCACACTGCAATTTGGAAAATATTTTGTATTATTTTAATCCTTTTAAATGTACCTGGGGGAGGGGTACGGTCCTAAGATGGTGGAGGAATAGGACGGAGAGACCACTTTCTCCCCCACAAATTCATAAAAAGAACATTTAAATGCTGAGTAAATTCCACAAAACAACTTCTGAATGCTGGCAGAGAACATCAGGCACCCAGAAAAGCAGCCTATTGTCTTCGAAAGGAGGTAGGAAAAAATATAAAAGACAAAAAAAGAGACAAAAGAGGTAGGGAGGGAGCTCCATCCCAGGGAGAGTGTCTTAAAAAGAGAGAAGTTTCCAAACACCAGGAAACACTTTCACTGCCGAGTCTGTGGCAAGCCTTGGAAGCACAGAGGGCAACATAACAGGGAGGAAAAATAAATAAATAATTAAAACCCACAGATTACAAGCCCAATGGTAATTCCCCCAGGGGAAAAGTGGTGCAGACGCCTGCACCCATCACTAGCAAGCAGGAGCTGGGCAGGGAGGCGCCGGCTTCATCGCTCAGAGTAAGGATCTGGCCTGAATGCCCTGAGGGCAATCTGAGCAAACTAACTTGGGCTAGCAAACCAGACTGTGGGATAGCTACCACTGGAAAAGCCCTAAGACACTGCCAGGCCCACGCACAGAACAAGGACTGAACAGAACTAGCTAGCTGCAGACCATCCCCCTCCAGTGACAGGCAGCCAGAGCTGGAAGGGGGCAATTGCAGCCCCAGAGAGACATTATCTACCAAACTGCAAGCAGGCTTCTTTGCTAACTAAGACTTCTTGGGGTTCTGGACAGTCAACATCTGCCTGAGAAGGTGCACGGGTTGTACACCCAGAAAACAGAGTGACAGGGACCAGGGAGGCAATAAGTCACAGCGACCGCGCACGCCAAATACCTCATCACCTGAGCTGCTTGGACTTGGGAAGGGCACAAAACGCAGGCCCAACCGAGTCTGCACCTCTGAGGACTACTCGAGTGCCTGAACCTGAGCAGCTTAGACCTGGGAGGTGCATGTAGCCCAGGGCTGGCCTCGGACGGTTCCCCTTGGAGTATCCTAGAGAAGGCAACGGCACCCCACTCTAGTACTCTTGCCTGCAAAATCCCATGGGCGGAGGAGCCTGGTCGGCTGCAGTCCATGGGGTTGTTAAGAGTTGGACACAACTGAGCAACTTCATTTTCACTTTTCACTTTCATGCATTGGAGAAGGAAATGGCAACCCACTCCAGTGTTCCTGCCTGGAGAATCCCAGGGATGGGGAAGCCTGATAGGCTGCCGTCTATGGGGTCGCACAGAGTCGGACAGGACTGAAGCGACTTAGCAGAAGCAAAGCCTGAGCAGTGTGGGCAGGGAGGGCGCATGCGCTGTGAGTGGGGGCAGGCCCAGTGTGGCTGAGGCACTGTGAGCACACACCAGTGTTATTTGTTTGCAGCATCCCTCCCTCCCCACAGCTCAACTGAACAAGTGAGCCTAAAAAAGGTGTCCACCACTGCCCCTTTTGTGTCAGGGTGGAAATCAGACACTGAAGAGACCAGCAAACAGAAGAAGCTAAAACAGAGGGAACCGCCTTGGAAGTGACAGGTGCAATAGATTAAAACCTTGTTAGTACCGACTACATGGGAAGGGGCCTATAGATCTTGAGAAATATAAGCCAGACCAAGGAAATATCCGAAAATGAACTGACTCCACAATACCCACAACAACACCAGAGAAAGTCCTAGATATAGTTTTTACTATTTTAATGATCATTCTTTTTTTTATTTTTAAGTCCTCTATTACTCCTTTAATGTTCATNTAGTACCGACTACATGGGAAGGGGCCTATAGATCTTGAGAAATATAAGCCAGACCAAGGAAATATCCGAAAATGAACTGACTCCACAATACCCACAACAACACCAGAGAAAGTCCTAGATATAGTTTTTACTATTTTAATGATCATTCTTTTTTTTATTTTTAAGTCCTCTATTACTCCTTTAATGTTCATTTTTATAAACTACCATTACTTTGCAAAAAAAAGACCCTATTTTTTAAAAAGAAACTTCATAGATATATGTTATAATTTTTGTGACTTTTTTCTTTCTTTTTCTTCTTTTCTTTAATATTGTATTTTTTAAATTCCAAACTGTCTTCTAGATTTTTAATCTTTGTTTTTTGGTATTTGTTATCAATTTTGTACCTTTAAGAACCCAATCTTCAGTACCCATTTTTACTTGGGAGTGAGATTACTGGCTTGACTGCTCTCTTCCACTTTGGACTCACCTTTTTCTCCACCAGGTCGCCTCTGTCTCCTCCCTACCNCTTCAACAGTATGTAAACCATGAACTTCCAGATGTTCAAGCTGGATTTAGAAAAGGCAGAGGAAGCAGAGATCAATTTGCCAACATCCGTTGGATCATCAAAAAAGCCAGAGAGTTCCATAAAAATATCTACTTCTGCTTTACTGACTATGCTAATGCCTTTGACTGTGTGGACCACAGCAAACTCTGGAAAATTCTTAAAGTGATGGGATTACCAGACCACCTGGCCTGCCTCTTGAGAAATCTGTATGCAAGTCAGGAAGCAACAGTTAGAACTGGACATGGAACAACAGACTGGTTCCAAATCAGGAAAGGAGTACGTCAAGGCTGTATACCCTGCTTATTTAACTTATATGAGGAGGACATCATGAGAAATGCTGGGCTGGAGGAAGTACAAGCTGGAATCAAGATTGCCAGGAGAAATATCAATAACTTCAGATATGCAAATGACACCANAAATCAGGAAAGGAGTACGTCAAGGCTGTATACCCTGCTTATTTAACTTATATGAGGAGGACATCATGAGAAATGCTGGGCTGGAGGAAGTACAAGCTGGAATCAAGATTGCCAGGAGAAATATCAATAACTTCAGATATGCAAATGACACCACCCTTATGGCAGAAAGTGAAGAGAACTAAAGAGTCTCTTGGTAAAGGTGAAAAAACAGAGTGAAAAGTTAGCTTAAAGCTCAACATTGAGAAAACTAAGATCATGGTATCTGGTCCTTCATGGCAAACAGACGGGGAAATAGTGGAAACAGTGGCTGATTTTATTCTGGGGGGCTCTAAAATCACTGCAGATGGTGATTGCAGCCATGAAATTAAAAGATGCTTACTTCTTGGAAAGAAAGTTATGACCAATCTAGACAGCATATTAAAAGCAGAGACATTACTTAGCCAACAAAGGTCCATCTAGTCAAAGCTATGGTTTTTCCAGTAGTCATGTATGGATGTGAGAATTGGACTATAAAGAAAGCTAAGCAGTGAAGAACTGATGCTTTTGAACTGTGATGTTGGAGAAGACTCTTGAGAGTCCCTTAGACTGTAAGGAGAACATCCAGTCCATTCTAAAGGAAATCAGTCTTGAATATTCACTGGAATGACTGATGCTGAAGCTGAAACTCTATACTTTGGCCACTTGATGCAAAGAACTGACTCATTTGTAAAGAACCTGATGCTGGAGGCATCTCCTGAAGGCAGGAAGAGAAGGGGATGCCAGAGGATGAGAGGGTTGGATGGCATTACTCTAATACTTTGGCCACCTGATGCAAAGAACTTACTCATTTGTAAAGATCCTGATGCTGGAGGCATCTCTTGAAGGCAGAAGGAGAAGGGGAAGACAGAGAATGAGATGGTTGGATGGCATTACCTACTCAATAGACATGAGTTTGAGTAAACTCCAGGAGTTGGTGATAGACAGGAAGGCCTTGCATGCTGCAGTCCATGGGGTCACAAAGAGTCAGATGCAACTGAGCAACTGAACTGAATTCTGTATATAAGTTAAATAAACCGGGTACAGTATACAGTCTTGATATACTCCTTTCTCAATTTGGAACCAGTCCATTGTTCCATATCTGTTTCTAACTGTTTCTTCTTGACCTTCATACAGATTTCTCAGGAGGCAGTTAAGGTGGTCTGGAATTCCCAATTCTTGAAGAATTTTCTAGAGTTTGCTGTGGTCCACACATTCAAAGGGTTTGGAAGTCAATGAAGCAGAAGTAGATGTTTTCCTAGAATTCTCTTGCTTTTTCAATGATCCAACGGATGTTGGCAATTTGATCTTTGGTCCCTTCACCTTTTCAAAATCCAGCTTGAACATCTGGAAGTTCTCAGTGCACGTACTCTTGAAGCTTAGCTTGGAGAATTTGAGCATTTCTTTCTAGCATGTAAGATGACTGCAACTGTGCAGTACTTTGAGCATTTTTTGGCATTGCCTTTCTTTGGGATTGGAGTGAAAACTGACCTTTTCCAGTTCTGTGGCCACTGCTGAGTTTTCCAAATTTGCTGGCATATTGAGTGCAGCACTTTCATAGCATTATCTTTAGGATCTGAAATAGCTCAGCTGGAATTCCATCACCTCCGCTAACTTTATTCATAGTGATGCTTGCTAAGGCCCACTTGACTTCACACTCCAAGATGTATGGCTCAAGATGGGTGATCACACCATCTTGGTTATCTGGGTCATTAAGATCGTTTTTTGTATAGTTCTTCTGTGTATTCTTGCCACCTCTTCTTAATGTCTTCTGCTTCTGTTAGTTCCATACCTTTTCTGTCCGTTATCTTTGCATGAAATGTTCCCTTGGTATCTCTAATTTTCTTGAAGAGATCTCTAGTCTTTCCCTTCCATTGTTTTCTTGTGTTTCTTTGCACTGATCACTTAGGAAGACTTTCTTATCTCTCCTATTCTTTGGAACTCTGTGTTCAGATGGATATATCTTTCCCTTTCTCCTTTACCTTTCATTCTCTTCTCTTCTTAGCTATTTGTTAAGTTCTCCTCAGGCAACTATTTTGCCTTCTTGCATTTCTTTTTCTTGGGGATGGTTTTGATTGCCACCTCCCATACAATATTATGAACCTCCATCCATAGTTCCTCAGGCACTCTGTTTATTGGATCTAATCCCTTAAATCTATTTGTCACTTCCACTATATATAATCATAAGTGATTTTATACAGTTTCATACACCACCTGAATTTTCTAGTGGTGTTTTTTCTACTTTCTTCAATTTAAGTCTGAATTTTTCAATAAGGAGTTCATGATCTGAGCCATAGTCAGATCTCAGTCTTGTTTTTGCTGACTGTATAGAGTTTCTCCATCTTTGGCTGCAAAGAATATAATCAATCTGATTTCTCTATTGACCATCTGGGGATGTCCATGTGTAGAGTTGTCTCTTTTGTTGTTGGAAGAGGGTGTTTTCTGTGACCAGTGTGCTCTCTTGGCAAAACTCTGTTAGCCTTTGCTCTGTTTCATTTTGTACTCCAAGGCCAAACTTTCCTGTTACTCCAGGTGTCTCTTGACTTCCTACTTTTGCATTCCAGTCCCCTATAATAAAAAAGACATCTTTCTTGGTGTTAGTTCTAGAAGGTCTGGTAGGTCTTCATAGAACCTTTCAACTTCAGCTTCTTCGGCATTAGTGGTTGGTGCATAGACTTGGATTACTGTGATACTGAGTGATTTGCTTTGGAAACAAACAGAGACCTTCTGTCATTTTTGAGACTGCACCCGAGTACTGTGGTTATTGTTAGTATAATTGAATCTAAGATGTGTTGCTTATATTTGGATGTTTTGGGTTTTTTTAAAAAAAATACAATCTGACAATCTCTGACTTTTAGCTCAGTTCAGTTCAGTCACTCAGTCATGTCCAACTCTGCAGACCCATGGACTGCAGTACGACAGAGTTCCCTGTCTATCACCAACTCCCAGAATTTACTCAAACTCATGTTCATTGAGTTGGTGATGCCACCAAGCATCTCATCCTCTGTCATTCCCTTCCACTGCCCCCCTCAATCTTTCCTAGCATCAGGGTATTTTCAAATGAGTCAGTTCTTCACATCAGGTGGCAAAAGTATTGCAGTTTCAGCTTCAGCATCAGTCCTTCCAATGAATATTCAGGACTCATTTCCTTTGGGATGGACTGGTTGGATTGCCTTGCAGTCCAAGAGACTCTCAAGAGTCTTCTTCAGCACTACAGTTCAAAAGCATCAATTCTTTGGCATTCAGCTTTCTTTATAGTCCAACTCTAGACTTTTAGCTGGTGTGTTTAATTAATTCACATTTAATGTAATTATTGATATGGCTGGATATATATCTGCAATTTTGCTAATGTATCTTTTTTTCCCTTCTATTCTTTTCTTGCCTCTGTGTTAAATAGGTATTTTCTAATGTACCTTTTAATTCCACTTTTTCTTACATTTCTTAGTGGTAGTTATAAGAACTACAGTATATATCTTAAATTACCACAATCATTTCCAGATTGGTACTAACTTAATTCCAGTGAAATATAGAATCTTTGCTCCAATAGTTCCACCCTCTTCCTCTCCTTTGTGCTTTGCCATGTATACTACATATTTAAGCCCAACAATATAGCTTTATAGTTATTGTTTTATATGCTTGTCTTTTAATTAACTATGAGAGGAAAAAGAAAAAAATATTTTTCCTGTATTTTTATTTACCTACATATACTAGTGCTCTTTATTTCTTTGTGTGAAAATGCAGAATGTCAAAATGAGAAAAGAATGAAAAAAAAGTGACAGATTTTATTTTCTTGGGCTCCAAAATCACAGCAGATGGTGACTGAACACCATGAAATTAAAGATGTTTTCTCCTTGGAAGCAAAGCTATGACAAACCTAGACAGCATATTAAAAAGCAGAGACATCATTTTGTTGACAAAGGTCTGCCTAGTCAAAGCTATGGTATTTTTCAGTAGTCATGTACAGATGTGAGAGCTGGACCATAAAGAAGGCTGAGTGCCGAAGAATTAGATGCTTTCGAATTATGGTGCTGGAAAAGACTGTTGAGAGTCCCTTGGACTACAAGATCAAACCAGTAAATCCTAAAGGAAATAAGTCCTGAATATTCATTGGAAGTTCTGATTTTGAAGCTGAAGCCCCAGGACTTTGACCACCTGATACAAAGACCCGACTCACTGGAAAAGACCCTGATGCTGGGAAAGATTGAGGGCAGGTGGAGAAGGGGGTGACAGAGGATGAGATGGTTGGTGGCATCATCGGCCCTATGAACATGGGTCTGAACAAATTTCAGGAGATAGTGAAGGACAGGGAAGTCTGGTGTGCTGCGGTTCATGGGATGGCAAAGAGTCGGACAGACTTAGCGACTGAACAGCAACATGAGAGTTGTACATGCGTGTACTTTGGGAAGAGTGTTATTCCAGGGAATGATGTATGACCTTCCAGTAATATAGCATCAAGTTTGGTAGCTATTTTTGAAGAAGAATTTTGCTGGATATGGAATTCTAGGAAAGAAATGGCAAGCCACTCCAGTAATCTTGCCTGGAGAATTCCGTAGACAGAAGAGCCTGGGCTACAGTCCAAGGGGTCGCAAAGAGTCAGACACTACTGAGTGGCTAAGACACACATTATTCTTTCAGCACTTTGAATATATCATTCCCTGACTTCTGCCTCCATTGTTTCCAATAAGAAGTAACCTATTAAATTTTCTGTGGTTCCTCTGTTCTAACTGAGTCTCCTTTGATTGTTGAGTCATTTTTCTCTTTTTGCTTTAAAGATTCTTATTTTGTTTGGCTTTCAACAGTTGACTATGATGTTCCATGTATAGCTCTTTCTGTGTTTATCCCACTTAGAATTTGCTGAGCTTCTTGAATGTGTAGATTAATGTTTTCCCACAAATTTGGGATCATTTGTCCATTGTTTCTTCAAATATATTTTTAAAGTATTTCTATTTATATATTTTTAAAATTTGATTGTGGTGGGTCTTAGTTGTAGCACATGGGGTCTTTAGTCTTCACTGGGGCATGGGGTATCTTTAGCTGCAGTATGCAAACTCTTAGTTGCAGAATGTAGGATCTTGTCCCCTGACAAGAGATCAAACCCAGGTCCCTTGCATTGGGAGAATGGAGTCTTAGCCCCTGGACCACAGAGAAGTCTTCTCTTCAGATATTTTAAATGCCCCTCTCTCTTCTTCTGGGACCTCTATTGCTTGTACACTGGTATGCCTGACGGTATCCCACAAATCTTTGAGCCTTTGCATTTTTCTTTATTGTTTTTTCCTCACTGTTCTTCAGATTAGACAGCCTCTAGTAATGTAGCATTAGGTTTGCTGGTTATTTTCTTCTGTCAGCTCACATACACTGTTGAGCCATTTTGGTGAATTTTTCGTTTCCATTGTTGTACTATTCAATTCCAATTTTTACACTTGGTTTTCTTTTTTTAAGTTTTTTAAATTTTATTTAATTTTTAATTAAAAAAATTTTTAATATAAATTTATTTATTTTCATTGGAGGCTAATTACTTTACAGTATTGTATTGGTTTTGCCATACATCAACATGAATCTGCCACAGGTGTACACAGTTTTTTTTTTTAATGTGGACAATTTTTAAAGTCTTTATTGAATCTGATGCAGTATTGCTTCTATTGTTTTACATTCTAGTTTTTTGACCTCAAGGCTTGTGGGATCTTAGTTCCCCAATCAGGGATCAAACCCACCAGAGGAGTCTTAACCACTGGACTGGCAGGGAAACCCCTGTTTTTATTTTTAAGTCTGAATTTTAGGGTTTTTTCTTTTTTTTTTTTTTTGGATCAGCATAGCTTAGTGGTCAGTCAGTGATCAGTCAATCATCAATTAATCCAGATTGATCTTCTAAGGCTTATACTCTTTGCTAATGAATCTGTTTATGGGTTAAAGTAGTATTGCTTATATTGTATTGCTCCAGATCAAATCAGCCCCCTCAGGCAGCAGAGCTGTCAGTCTTCCCAGCCTGTTTCACTCTGATAAAACTACCAGGCCATAGGGCTAGGGAGTTGGAGATGGAAGCAGCTACAAGCTAAAACATCACAGCAAATTTTTCTTGAAGTAATTCTTCTCAATTTGTCGTATGCCTCTAGTCAGTTTCCAAAGTCCTAAAATGATTGTTTTTGGCAATTTTGCTCAGCTTTTTTCTTGTCCTTTTGGGAAAAATTTGCTGAGTTTCTCATTCAGCCATTTTGAATATCCCTTCAAATGTTTGCCTTCTATTTTTTGTGATCCTTCTGAAACAACTAAGGTTAGCTTTGACTCAGAAAAGGGAAAAAAGAAAGATAGGAATCCATTAAAGAAAATGGAAAGCACCAAGCATAAAACCGAAGGGAAATTTTGGTATTCATCCTAGCTAATCTCAAAATTGTAACCTAAAGTAAGTTGAGGTCACAGCTGAGTTCTTCTCCTAAACTCTGGAAGAAGAACTTCTAGATAACTGTGGGGAAAGAGTCATTCTTTTGAAAATAATGCCATTTATTTTGGGGCCAAACTTCCCTAATGAAACTTCTTCCTATATCTATCTGTTAATTTAGGCTAAATTCCTCAGTCTTAAACTTAGAGCACAGCACAAAAGGAGAAATGCAATATCATTTATGTTTTATGCTTTTTTTTCTTCTAGCATCTAGAAGTTCTCTATGGAAATCATGGAAAGAAAGAGTTATAAAGCGACCTGCAACAGCTCATGCTTTAAGACCAGATCAAATGATTAGTGATCAATTTGCCACAAAAACAAAGGTGTCAGAAATCCAAGATATGCTTCAGGAACTCATAGGTACTTCAATGTTCAATAAACTAGAAAACAATGCTATTAAATATATATCATCAACAACGGTAAACCTCTCTAAAGCTTTGAGTACACTAAATGATGAAGTGAAAGCTATTAACCTCCATACTTCTGATATATATGCAAATGAGACAGTTGAAAGAGAACAAGAGATTTCTCTGAAGATAATACAAGATCTCAGTAAAAGAAATGAAATGCTTCAGCAACAACTTCGAGAAGCAGAAGAAAAATATGAACACCTTATTCGATCCAAAGTTGTAGAGCACCAAGCATTGCCCATATCAACACAGAAAGTGTTACCTGAGCCTTCTCCACAATCAGCCACTAGCCAAGCTGACACAGAAAACAGTTTAGACAGTATTTTGGACAAAGAATTTGGAAACATGGTAGATGAAGCCCCCCCGAAAGGGACCAAAGCCTTGGGGATCAAATGGGACTCATCACATTTATATGCAGCCCAAGGAGAAACAACTCCAGATTTAGCTGGCCAGCAGAAAAAGTCTTCTGGAGAGATCACTGAAGATAAGATATCAGTGAAGAAAGGTGGTGCCTTTCAGAAAGATGGGGCTGACGAGTTCCAGTCACAGAAAAAAAAGCGTACAAAAGGCCTGTCTGTGCAGGAGACTTCTGAATCAAATGTGAATGATGATAAAGGTAAACAGAAAGTCACAGGGACCAAACTTGATCACCACTTAGAATTACAAGCACTGGATAAGAAGAGAAAAGAAACAAAATCCTTTCCTGAAGCCAAATCAAAGTCACTCACTGAATCAAAAAGTCAACATTTTCCTTCTGATTTCCCTTCTGACAAAACCCAAGGTGGTAGAAGTGGACCAAGTGGTATACTGGAACAAGTCAGGGAGGCTAAACCTGAACAGTCACAGAGTAAAAGTCAAATTTCTTCAGAGAATAAAGAAGAGCTCACCACTGAGTCAGTGGACAAAGACGGCAGAAACGAGATGAGTAGCACACCAGAGCCATCCAGGTGGAGCAAACTTGATTATTTCTCTGAGAAAACAAAAGGAAAGAAACACCGTATTTCTCCAGGAAGCATGACAAGAAAAGAAGAAAAATCTGAAGAGAAGGATATGTCAGTCTCCACGAAGAAATTCAAGTCTCTTGAACTTGCTAAATCAGGTATTCCAGATGGCGAAAGTGAACAGAGTAACCTAGAAGAATTTCAGAAAGCCATGGTGTCATTCCTTAAAGAGAAAATTGATAACATAGGAAAGCCCTGGGATAAAAAGACTGTGTCAAAAGAAGAGTTATTATTAAAAAGATCAGAAGTTGAGAAATTAGGAATCATAAAGACAAAAATGGAGGAATATTTCCAAAACGTGGCTGAAACTGTGACAAAAATCTTAAGAAAATACAAAGATATAAAAAATGAAGGACGAATTGGAGAGAAACCTTTGAAACTAAAAAAGTCAGTCTCATTTATGCCAGAACAGCATTCTCAGGAACCAACTAGTGCACAGTTGGAAATTAGCACCTTAATTTCACAGGAGAGGCTTGACCCACTAACTGACAATTTAATAAGAATGATTTTGACCGAAATAGAAAGTGAGAGGAATGTTCCCAAACTGTCTACAGTAGGGACAGACTATAAAGAGAAGGAAAAACAAGAGCTAGAAGAAAGGAGGTTTGAGATGATAAATAAGAATTTGGAGAAGGAAGAGGCATGGCTCCTAGTGAAGGAGGGAAAGCAAGGGCAACAGAAAGAGAAACAGTGGCAGGAAGAAGAGGTGTGGAAGGGACAGCAAAAACTCAAGATGCAAAAGCAGGTTGAGCCACATGAGAAGCAAAAGCGAAGAGAAGAGGAGAGAGAGGGGTATCAGAAGTCAAAGCAGCAGCCGTTGGAAGCATGGAAACAGAAAACGAAACAACAAGCTGTGCCTTTGGAGAAGGAGACAGGACAGCAGACGACGCAGGTTCAGGAGGAAGTGAGACATCTGGAGCAAGAAAGCAGTTTGGAGAGAGAGAAGGAGGAGCAGAAGGCAAGGAGAAATGTAGGGGACTATGAAAGTCAGAANCATGGAAACAGAAAACGAAACAACAAGCTGTGCCTTTGGAGAAGGAGACAGGACAGCAGACGACGCAGGTTCAGGAGGAAGTGAGACATCTGGAGCAAGAAAGCAGTTTGGAGAGAGAGAAGGAGGAGCAGAAGGCAAGGAGAAATGTAGGGGACTATGAAAGTCAGAAGCAAAAAACCGCAAAGGAGATGAAGGCATATGAACAACTAGAACAGGTGCTCAGTCAGACTTCAATCACGTTGTCTCACAGGTGGGAGAGCACACAGAAAGACATACCGCAGACGCACCAAAGAATAGATTTCACTGGGAACCTTCAGAAATCAGGAGGGCTGGCTGAAGGAAAGCATCCCATTCCAATCACTACTCCCATCTCCACACAATCCTCCCCACGTGGACCCTCTCCTGTTGCTGGAGCGTCTCTTGCAAAGCCCATTACTCTTACCTCTAGGCTTGCCCAAGCAAAGGAAATTGACCTCACTTCTGAAGAGCCCGAGGCACTGGAAGTCATGGACACCTTTAACCAGGTTCAGGCGTTGGGGGAAACTACTACTCATAAGATGCCTTGGGGTTTGGGAGTGGCTCTCAGTGCAGAGCAGGCCCAGGCTCTGGGGATTCCTGTTACCCCTCAGCAAGCTCAAGCTCAGGGCATCATGCTCACCCATCAGCAGGCCAAGGCCTTAGGAGTCACTCTCACCCATGAACAAGCTCAGGCACCAGGGATTACTCTCACCCCTCAACAGGCCCAAGCGCTGGGAATTCTTGTCACACCTCAGCAAGCTCAAGCTCAGGGCATCACACTCATCCCTCAGCAGGCCAAGGCACTGGGGGTCACATTTCCCCCTGAACAAGCTCAATCACCAGGGTTCACCCTCACCCCTCAGCAGGCCCAAGCNCTCAGCCAGTGTTTTCTATAGAAGGCTGGCAGATGACCTTTAAGAAGCTGAATTTAAGGAGGGGAGCACTGATTTGGAGGCAGCCCCTTGAAGCCGGGCTGCAGAGGGGTCCCTCTAAACAGCTCTTATGTCTGATATGGAGTGAGACCCCCATGTGTCTGGCATCTGCTCCATTGCCTTCTTGTATGGGGGCTCTGGGAGGCTGGGAGCCATGGGCTTTTATCAGCAATTCTCCCTTTGCTGTAAGCCTCATTGTTCGGTTTAATGTCCTTGATCAAAATCTGTGAATTTGCGAGGCCTGGGGACAAACACAAACTGCCTTAGAAATTAAAACTGGGATCATTTTGTCCATCTTCCTGACAGTGCAGGCTCCTGTCTCCAGCAGGGTGATCCCAAGGGTCCCTTCCAGGTACTAGAAGGAGTGGAAGGGACTAGGAGACCATTTGCATGTGATTTGCATACATTTACACAAGCCTGCAAGAGCCCTGTTAAGTCCNGATCATTTTGTCCATCTTCCTGACAGTGCAGGCTCCTGTCTCCAGCAGGGTGATCCCAAGGGTCCCTTCCAGGTACTAGAAGGAGTGGAAGGGACTAGGAGACCATTTGCATGAGATTTGCATACATTTACACAAGCCTGCAAGAGCCCTGTTAAGTCTGAGCAGAGGTGATTTTCAAAAGCTGGATTCTTATTGCCTTTCCCTTGAAGATAGTCACCCCTAATGGTGCCCCCCCTTTTTTGTAGATGTGTATAAGGAAGCAGGTCATCAATGGTTGGAAGGAGAGCATAGCTGAAAAGGAATGAGTCCATTAGAAAAAAGCTCTTTATTCTTTCAGTTCCTTTAGAGCAAAACTAAGTAAATATTTATGGAGCCAAACACACAGTTTTATATGTTGGGAATTCACCTCAGACAGCAGTCAGTCCCGCTCGCTTTACCATCAATTTTAATGAGGGAGGGTGGTTATAGAAACAATTAAGAGCAAGCGAAGAAAGAAAAAAGAGAAATCTAGGCGGTGTTAACTGCTTTGCAAAAAACAAAGCTGGGAATTGCATCAGGGAACAGCCTGAAGAGTGGGGAAGAGAGGAACATTAGGCAGCCTGCCCTGGAGAAGATGTTATTGTTCAGTTGCTCAGTTGAGTCTGACTCTTTGCAACCCATGGACTGCAGCATGCCAGGCTTCCCTGTCCTTCGTTGTCTTCCAGAGTTTGCACAAACT